>VZTI01004486.1:354758-401461 GCA_013397865.1 Struthidea cinerea
TCTCATCATCAGAATTAGAGAGAAAAAGCAATCCAAAGAGACTGGTTTACATATTCCTTCCCAAACCAAGTAATCGAGTCTCTCCCTCTCCCGACTAATAGCTTATAAATTCAGACTTTAAACAAAAGCATCCGAAAAAAAAAGAGAAAGAATCCTAATTCTCAAGCTTCCTACTTAGCACTGCCTTGCTTTTGATGATTTGTGCGGCTGTGTGTGCGTGCCTGTTTGAGAAATGGCGAGATAGGCTTAAAGTATTTTCCATTTCATCAAAGAGCATATATTACTTTCCTGGTTCGCTCCGATGTTGGTTTTATGCCCACCCCTTTTCAATCTGCCCATGTCTGAGATGCACAGTGCAGGCGTACAATCATGAGCAGCTTACGACACTCAGTGAACACTGGGTGCCTCTGCATGCTCTAGCAACATACTGCTCAGCTGAAGGGAAGGGATTCTTGCTGTCTCTCTCTGCTCTAAGCATCACCTAACAAGCACAGCGAACAAAGAATGGGAAATAAAGCGACCCTTAGCCGGTCAGTGAATGAATGGTAACCTCTCTCTGGAGTAAAGGTTGTGCCGGTCAATGGTCGTTGCAAATGATGGACATTAAAGAGATTGACAAATCCTGTGGAGTCGTTAGTAAAGAGTTTGGAGTTTTTTTCACGCCACAGTGTTAACTGCAGAGGAAAGGACAGAGGGAGAAGGAGAAGATCAAGCTCATGTACATAGTTCTGAAACTTGCAGGTCCTAGGAGGCAGCTCAAAAGCTAGCTGGACAAGCCTTTCGCTCGTTGAGCAGAAGCGAAGTGAGACATTGTGAGCTTGCCAGCCTTGCACAACATTGAAAGGGACTGAATTTGTAGCACAGAGGGGTCTTTTTTAGCTCTGCATATAATTAGTCCAAACACAAAGGAAGCAACTGAATGGAGGTTGTCACTCTCTGGAAAAGGGTGGGTAAGACACTTTTTAATTAAATTCTTTCATGAAGAAAGATTTTTTTTTTTCCTTTGCTGCAGCATTTAACATGAACAAAATCACTATCATTTTACCTTTGAATGTCTGTGAACTTTAATGCTGCACAGCTACTGCATGCTGTAAAGTGAAATATTTGCCTCTGTGTTTGTTCTGTTTGCTGTTTTGCTTTGGTTTTCGGGCTTTGTTTCGTTGGTTTGCCTTTTTTTGTTTTCCCTCCCTTAAATAAAATATGATGTAGAATTTGAAAAGATTCAATGGACATTCTCAAGCATATTTGGAAATATTCTTGCTAATGGATTTCCTTCTTATTGGTCTCTGTTTAAACTGGCTGCTGAGGAAGCCCCCGGGGTTGATATTGTGTACGCTGGGTATCTTTTCTAAAATGCTTCCAGCTGTGAATAGTGGGTGTCCACAGCTCTGTCGGTGTGAGGGCAGGCTTTTGTACTGTGAATCACTGAATCTCACAGAGATGCCTCGCAACCTGTCGGGCATGATGGGCTTGTCTCTGCGGTACAACAGCCTTTCAGAGCTGCATGATGGACAGTTCACAGGGTTAATGCAGCTCACGTGGCTCTATCTGGATCACAATCACATTTGCTCAGTGGAGGGGAATGCCTTTCAAAAATTGCGGCGAGTTAAAGAGCTCACCCTGAGTTCCAACAAAATAACTCAACTGCCCAACACCACTTTCCGCCCCATGCCAAACTTGCGCAGTGTGGATTTATCGTACAACAACCTACAGTCTTTGGAGCCTGACCTGTTCCACGGGCTGAGAAAACTGACAACTTTGCACATGCGGTCGAACGCCATCAAGTTCGTGCCAGTGAGAATTTTTCAGGACTGTCGCAGCCTGAAGTTTCTAGACATAGGATACAATCAGTTAAAGAGCCTGGCTCGAAACTCTTTTGCAGGCTTGTTCAAACTCACTGAGCTGCACCTTGAGCACAATGACTTGGTGAAAGTGAATTTAGCCCATTTTCCCAGGCTCATCTCCCTGCACTCCCTCTGCTTGCGAAGGAATAAAGTTACCATCGTAGTAAACACTTTGGACTGGATATGGCAACTCGAAAAGATGGATCTCTCCGGCAACGAAATCGAATACATCGAACCTCACGTTTTTGAAAGTGTACCTCATCTCAAATCCCTGCAGCTGGACTCCAACCGGCTGACCTACATCGACTCCCGAGTCCTCGACTCCTGGAAGTCCCTCACGAGCATCAGCCTTTCCGCCAACGCCTGGGATTGCAGCCGGAACGTCTGCGCCCTGGCCTCCTGGCTGAGCAACTTCCAGGGTCGCTACGACAGCAACCTGCTCTGTGCCACCCCCGAGTACGCCCAGGGCGAGGATGTTTTGGACGCCGTGTACGCCTTTCACTTGTGTGAGGACAACGCCGACCCCACGAGCGTCAACACCTTCTCCCCGGTGACCAACAACAGCGAGCAGACGCTCGGCTATGGCTCGGCCACCGCCACCTACGACGTGCCCGACGGCGACGAGGACCGGACCACGTATGCCGTCACCATCACCATACCCGGCGAGAACTCCGAGAACGCCGTGCAGATTCACAAGGTGGTGACGGGCACCATGGCACTGATTTTTTCCTTCCTCATCGTGGTTTTGGTGTTGTACGTCTCCTGGAAGTGCTTCCCAGCCGGCTTAAGGCAACTAAGACAGTGCTTTGTCACACAGCGCAGGAAGCAGAAGCAAAAACAGACCATGCACCAAATGGCTGCCATGTCAGCCCAGGAGTATTACGTTGATTACAAACCCAACCACATTGAGGGAGCCCTGGTGATCATTAATGAGTACGGATCTTGTTCCTGTCACCAGCAGCCAGCGAGGGAATGTGAGGTGTGATTTTCCTTTGGGATTTAAACAGTGTGCAACCAAATAACAGCGTGCAGGCAGACAGTGGCACGGGGTGGGGGGGGTTGCTGGGCTTTGCTGGTGATTTCTGATGTGCACCTCTGCCCAAATTGTTTAAGAGGGGCTGTCCAAGAGACTTGATATTTTAGCTTTATCGTGTCTTAAAAACCTTCAGGACAGCCAATCTTAAGGTTTCATACGCTAATACTCCCTTTGAAGATCTGTCAATATTCAGGAATCTGAGAGTGTAAAAAAGGTACCAATTATTGATCTTTTGTAAACTAAGAAAACTGTTTAAAATAAAAAAAAATAGCATTTACAGTTTTTACAGACTGGTGTATATTACATGAATGGTTCCCTGTATACAAAATGCAACAGTTTAACCTCTCTCTTCATGCTGAGTGTTGAAATGAAAAGTCGAGGAGCAAAGAAGCCACGTAAAATAGAAAGCTTAAAATTACCCAGGTGGCTTCCCATTGTAATTAGCACACATTCACGTGCATCATGTTGCTGAAGATGTGAAGCATGACACTGGAATTCTATTTTTGTTAATGTGCTACCTGTAACTGGACGTCAGTACAACAAGCCAGTGCACCTCAGGAAGGCTGAAGTTTTGACTGTGCCCCTAGGACAGGATTTCTGAGGATTTTTAAGTACAGCTCACTTGTTAGTTGCTGTAAGATCCATAAAAACTGCATTATAACCCCTAAAAGTCGTTTGTATCAAAACTGATCATACCACAAAGACTGGCTAAAAAAGCAACCAACAAAACCCAAACAAGTGAAACACTGCCAAAATGTGCTCATCAGAATTGTCTTTAATACAAAAAAGACCAAAAAACAGTGCTAAATTTAAGGGCTTTTACTTGCATTTCCCACTTTTATGCTTGTTTTGAGCTATGCCAACAGCAAAGATCCCCTCTTTTTGTGCCCTGTGGTGCCACGGTGAATGGAGAAGAGCAAAAGCAATTATTTGGGTCTCAGTGGTGAAGCTCAAGAGCAAAACCACTGTCAGGGTAAGACAGAGAGTTTTCAGAGCACCCTTCTGGGTCCTGTAGCAAAGTGCTGGCAAAGCTCAGCTCGTGTCCCTCCCTTTCACCACTAGCCTTCACTAACAAAACAACCCTGAAACCTCTGCAGAGGCTGGAGGCAGATGAACCCTCCTTACTAAGGACTGAAAAATGGCATTGATGGATATAAGCAGTGATTTCATGATGTAGAATCACACAGCTGTTTAATCTGACTGCCCTTAAATAAAGGCTTCCTTTCCTTGTATTTTGGATTTTTCATTCCAGAATGTGAACAAGCAACCGATTGATCTTTTCACCAGCTCGTCTCACACTAATTGACGATGAGGGAGCTTTATAACGTCAGGCAGGGCATCTTGAAATTTTCTTCCTACAGCATTACATGAGAATAAAATGTTATGGATAATGAAGTGGGTGACATTTCTATGTTTTGTACGTGTTTTTCTATCCTCAGGTTGCCACCAAGAGAGGAACAATTCCAAAATTTTACATGTATGTTATTGTAACATAGTTTTCTTTTTTCTTTTTTCATAGCGTTAAAGTGCTACCTACTCTTACAAGGGTACAGCAGGCTTATAGAGCAGAAAACAGGCACAGAAGAAATCATTTGTTTTCTTGCATAGCAGGTTTTAGCCATTAATTTTAAATGTCAAGAGTGACTTTTATATTTTTTTTCCTGACTCACACTATTTTTAAGGAGTCAGAACTTATTTTCCTCTATTTGGTACATCTCATTCTGTGTATTATTAAACACGGAAATAGCCTCTTCATCAAAATTTTTATTCAGTGAGACTATAATGTCATCTGTGAAAGCAATGAGATTATGTACTGGGAGAGGACAGTTTCACAGAAAATTTACTGAAAATCAACTGCTTTTTTTCCTAAAGCCACTGCAAATTCACCCACAGCTTTCAAACAAGCAAGCACTGTTAAACCCAGGCTTTTCTCTCTTTAAACAAATGCACATTTCTCTCTCTGTGCCTCAAGCCCACAAGGGCCTGATCCCTCCTGCAACTCCCAAGTGACCTGAGGAGTTGAGTGTCCATGTACAAACCTAGCAGGGAGGGCACAGGGAAGGTACAGAGCCCCTCATCTCTTTGGGTTCCTGATCCTGTTTGAAGAAAAGTACTTTATGCCATGCTAACTGAGGGCCCAGCTATATTTATTTTCCCCATTAAACCCTTCTCTGAAATCAATAGGGAATTTAACTGTGGAAAAATTGGCTCTCTAACTTTGGACTGGGCTATGAGTTTCCCAAACCCCCAGGCAGCACTGCATCCAGCAGGGCTGGTTACAGCCACTTGTCAGGAAGCTTCCAAAATCAACCAAGGTTGTTAAAATACTGTCTGCATATGGTAAAATGAAATATGAACCGGCTTTATTTCTATAATGACCCCCTGTTGCTATTGGGAAACGTGTTGGTGCAGTCGTGGTTTTGCCCCTGTGAACCTGATACCAACAAACAATCATCCCGTGGTTGTATTTCCATGTATTTTTAGCATCTTTGTGGATTGTATTTGAAACACACGAGTGATTGCACCCCTCTGGAGTTATCCCTGCAGTTTATTGGTGTTAGCAACCTCCAGCTACGTTTGCAAAGACGTGAGCAATTCTGCCTCTGGAATTTATTCACTTCTGTGCTCCATGCATCTCGCATTGACAGCCCAAGTAAACTGAACAGAGCATTAAAGGTGATTTCTTGAGTGAGAGCTGATTTGGGGTTTGCCTGTTGCCACCTCTCCTGCAGAGAGGTGATGGCCACCACTGACTTGCCACCCTGAGCAGGATGATGGATGGGTCCTCCATGGAAAGCACGACATTTATTAAAGGATATATTTCAAAATTCTCATGCAGAAATCTTTCCTAAGGGTAATCCCTTCTAGAGACAACCTCCTGGTGATGCCCAGAGGATTTCTGGAGATCTTGACACCCTCTGAATATTTATTGGAGAAAAGAGGGTATCACTGCTGTTCCATGGCATGAAGGCACTCCACAGGGTGCCCACATCCAGTCTGAAAGTTTATATGAAATATGTGTGGGTAATAAAGAAATAAAAGAGCCTGTATTTCATTTCAATCCAGCTATTGCAAATCCAGTTATTCATCCTGCTCCAGGCTATTTGATTGGTGTATATGAGAGTTATTATATTTGTACTGCATTTAGAGCAACTGCAGGGACAAATTTTCCCTAATTCTTTCTTCCAAATTTCATGTTCAACAACTGCCCAGAGATAAGTTATTCCCTCTCTTTTGATGCCCTTATTCTGGCTTATTAAATGGCTCCAAAATCGAAAGGAAGAAAGAAAGAAAGAAAGAAAAAAAAAGAAGCTTTTGGGGTTAGTTGCGAACAGTGTTTTCTCCATGAAATGCTTGGGGAATATCAAAGGAAGGAAAATATTTTAAATATTCCCTTTTTGATGTTTCACTTAATAGGACTAACTTCCCTTTTATAATTAGGTAATTAACATTATTTTCTTTACATTTAACTGTCTTTTTGCACACAAGGCAGGGTGAAAGGCAAGCAAAAGCACTACCTTCCCTGAAGCTGGTTAACAGTACCAGTGTTACAGATCTCTAATATGCATTCTCTTGCTGCTAACATCAATACCCACTCACAGCACACCCAGTGCTGAAGGAACTGTTGCTGTGTATGCTTTGAATGTATATAAGGGATGATTTATTTTCCTTTCTGCCTTTTTTCCCCCTTCCTTTCTGTACTACTAAAAAAAAAATTATATGAAACCACAGAATCAATGCTGATGTACCACATTCTGTTTCTGGCCTGAAAAATATAAAATACAAAGCAATTCTGTGTTAAAGCTGCCAATTCCCTCCTTTGCCATGTCTGGGTGCTGCAGGGGGTGAGCCCAAGGGATGACCCATTCCTTGTGGTCACAGCAAGGCTGCTCTCTACCAGGCTGATACAGCCCCCTGCATACCTGTACCACAGAAAGCCCATGAACCTAACAATATTTTTCTATGCTTTAATAGACTCTGTATGTTTTTATGGCTAAGGCATTGAGGGGTAGTTGAAACGAGTCAATTTGGTCATTTTCTTCAGTTCTGATAAAAAAACCAAACAACCCTCATTTGCTTTTGAGATGGACTACATTTGTTCCTTGTGTGTGTCTCATTCTGCATGAACAGCAAAAGGACTCTCTGAGGCTCCCTCCCTTTCCTCCCCCCTCCAGCTTCTACAGTGGTATTCAGAATGGTAAAAAGGGAGTGTTTAATGAGGACGCTTATTTCTAGTGCTATAATAATAATAGCAGTGATAATAATGAAATTAAGAGGAGACAAAAGACAGAGGAAAGACTGGAGTAACGGCAACCAAATCAGGGTGTTACTGGATTCCTTTGCCTTTTCCTTTTGCAAAGATGGTTAACCTAAAGAAGTAGCACAGATGAAAAACCAAGACTGAGGGTGGGTGGAGAAAGCAGTCTTAAAAACTGTGCAAGCAGGGATGAAACAGCTTCTGCAAAGGAGGGTACAACACTAAATAGCTCCATTCAGCAGGAGAGAGAAAAGGCAGGGGTGAAGGGACGGGATGAAAAGGAAGATGAGAAGGCAAGGGGGCCACTGTGCACACATGGGAAATGAGATTTTTCCGTGCTTTCCCCTCCCACGTTCGGGCTGTGGCAAGGACAACAGCAGAGATTTAAGGAAGATGCCCAGCATCTCTCTCTCTCCCTCCCCCTGCCTTTTCCAACAGTGCCACGGAGGGAGGCGCAGTCGGACACGCTTCCCCAAACACACGTGCCCGCAGCCCCGTCATTTCCTCCGCCACCTCCCTGTTCCCTGGGAGCACAATGTGCCCCTCATCCATCACTCTGAGAGCTCAACTCCAGCACTGTGCCTCTGCCACCAATTTTTTTGGCTGGATTTTTTAGCTCTCCTAGTCAGAGTTCACCACAGACTTGCTAGAAAATCGGACTTTTCTACCCAAAATAGCTTTTTTTTTTTTTTTAAGAAACCCTCATCTAGAGGGATGGGTGATCTTGAGCTACTGCGGATTCTCCTGCTAATTATATCTACACTCATAGTCAGCTTTCACATTCACAGCTCTAATGACAAACAGATCGGAGATATTTTTGCTGTGTTCAATTTACCATTATGCACCAAGGTTATACTTTTCCTTGACCTGCTCAACCCAGTCTAATATTAACAAATTGAGTATTTATGCGGGTTCTTTTCCAAGCATGAAGTTGATTAGGAATTTAGGAAATGCTGGTGATTTAAAGATTAACCTTTCATATAATTACTGACATAAACCAGAGCTATTAAGGTCTCAGAAACAACTATTCAGAGCATATTCTGCATTAAAAAACAAATCACATTTAGAGCCATGCGAAAGACTTTCCGTACCAGCCAATTTTTTTTTTTTTTTTTAACAGCAGAAGAAAAACCTGGTGAAAGGAAAGGAGTAAGCACAGCCTACCTCTGAAGTTATGTGGAGGAAAGCAAAGCTATAAAAATAATACAGAAACCAAGCAACAGTGTTCTGCTGGCAAGACACAGCTTGTAATTGGGTGGGTGGCTGTGAAGAGCCGAGATGAATGCTGCAGAGCACTGTAATTTTATTGCACTGTGTCTGCTCTAAAGTGAACATATTTGCAATGAAATCTGGATTTCCGTGAGAACAGGGCAATTGTTTGTTTTGTTTTGTTTTTTGTTATAAAGATCACGTCACTTGTTGGCATTCGGGCACAATTCCTGAGGCTTTAAAGCAATTACTGTTCTTACTCGCCTTTGCTGGGGTGATAGCTGGGGTAGACAGTCAAAGGGAAGAGGCTGTGCTGAAAGGAGTCTGAGCTCCAAGTCCCAGATTTGCATCACAAGAGAAGAAAGTCAGTTGAAAATAAACACCAGCTTTTCACCTTTTCCTCCATCTCTCCTCTTCCTAAAAATCCAAATATGCACATCACTTATAAAAATCAGAGATAGGTGGCAGTGGCTGCAGGATTAATATTATGTGCATCTGTGCTTGGCAAACAGCACCTACTATTCTGCTAAGGCACTTTTATTTTAAATCATTTCCCTGCTCTCATGTTCTTCATATCGTCACCAGACACAGTAACTACTGCCAGAAAGATGTCTTTCAGCACGGGTGCTATGGGAACATGACCAAGTCCCTTCAATTTCTGAGCTAACAAAGACTAAATCCAAGATTTGAATGGCAATAGGTAAGTAGAAAAATCTACTTCATCACTGAATTATCACTTTTAGCACAGGAGATTTCTCTGACTGGCGTGATTAGACACTAATCCCAGTTGTTCATTTATTACCAACTTTAATCTGGCCCTTTTTGCTGATATGCCTTTCTCCTAAGAGCAAAACAGAGCATGACACCGGAGAGAGGGTTGAAAATTGTATTTTGGGTAAAATCTGAAATTTAAAACTATGCACAGACACATCAAATTAATTTAAGGGCTGATCCAATGAAAAAGTGCAGCCTATGTACAGCGGATCTCCCTGTAGTAGCACACCTCTGTACCCTAGTGGTTACAGTCAGGTATGAGCAAACATCCTCCTGAGAGCTGGGGGCCTCAAACTGAAAACAGATTTCTGAATGCCTTTCAAAATATATACTTTCCCTCCAGTTTTTATCCCTTCTTACCCATTCTCACATTTTTCATTCCCAGAGCCTCACAGGCAGGGTGAATCAAAAACAAGAGGGGGAGAAGGAAGAAGAGAACCCTGAAAATCCCAAACTAAGCTTCAAGAACAGTCCACAGCTATTGAATTCCTGAGGTTTTGAGTCTTTTTACAACTGTCAGCCCTTTGAAACACGTCTGCTATCAACCCTCTTTGCAGGATGAGAGGTGAAGTGAGCTCCTGGGAGTAAACCTGGATCTGTCTCTGTGGTCCAGTGCCTCTCTGACAGCCTGGCTTGCTTAGAGAGCCTGGTAAATACTAAAGAATGTTAATAATAATGAGATAAACCATACAGAGATTTTTTTTTTCCCCACCTTTTTTTTTTTTTTTTTTTTTTTTTTTTTTTTTTTTTTTTTAAACTTGGCTCTATAATAAAGCCTATCTTGACAGAAAATTTACTCCTCTGATCCACATTATTTCCCAACGCATTTTTTTTCCACAGCGAGCAGAATTTGTGGCTGCTGCACAAAGATTTGCAATCCTCATGCTAAAGAGGCCACTGCATGTCAAATGTTTACCTTAATTCCATGTAAATGCCACTCCATATTGGAGATTTTGTGTTTCTTTACCAGCGAATTCAGCTGCCTCCACCTTCACAAACCTTCCCCTTGCACCGTAACTCCCTTTCCAAACAGCCCAGAACCCGCTGGTCCTGTCAGATCAAATGCCCAAGCAACACCTGGAGGCCGTGAATTTATTAAGTAATTGCTGTAGTCTAATAAATTGGATGTGCATCCTATGGCCTGAAAGATGAAGAACTCATGGAGACAGTGAACAAGCAGGAGGAATGCAGCTGGCGTTTTCTCTCTGGGGAAAACCCACAAAACAAAAACCACTGCGTGGGACAGTGCTTGAGGAAGGTGGAGGGCACAGAGCACCAGCTGAAAAAAAGGTGAATTACATGGGATAGAGGAAATCACTGCTAAAAAATAGAGGGGAACTTTGTAAAGGGGACAGTGCCCATAACAGATTCATCAGAAAGAGATTTAGGTGATAACCAACACAGCTGATCCTCACCAGGGGATAACAATGCTCTGTGGTGATATTTGATGACAAAATGAGCCTATGCAAGCCTACATCTGCAGTGGGAAAACAGCAATCCACAAAGTCCCAAGGAGCTGATCCCTGGGCTTATTCCTCTGTCCATCTTGGCTTTGTCATGATTGGCTTTTTGGTATATTTTTTTCATTTTTTGCTTTTTTATTGCTGTTAGGCACAGAACTGAACCCATGGTGATTGTGCTGCTGCTTCATGGGGAATATGCTAAGCCAAAGGTTGTTTTTTCGATGGGTGGCACTTCTAGACTGAAGCAAACCTTATTATATTGGTTTGTGTGTCTATTTCCCTGATTCTAGCAACTGTTGAGAATTCCACTAGGTTATTCCAGCTGGTGGAATGAAGAACTTCCCTAAAAGTTGCCTGAGTAGTTTTATGAAATTACCCTGAGTATCTTTCCTAATAAAAAGAATTGAAAACGTTTCTCCACCCCCCGGGTTCTCTTTTTCCACCATGTAGGATACTCCAGCCCCAATCTGTCATTTTTCATTAGGACAGGAGTCAAGCTACGGCTGTTAATGAAAACTCTTAATGAGGATTTGGTGAATAAGGCCTGGAAAATCAAACTCAAAACAAACACTAAAATCTATGTCAGATCTATTGTTTGTAGGTAATAGAAACTGGGATATGAAGGAGTGTATAAAGCACTAGGGAATTCAAAACAACAAATCCTATTTGGACTTCTGAAGAGCTTTTGACAAGATATTCCGTTTCCCATCAGTAAGACAAGCTCCATTGTCATAGAAAACTAGGTAGGAACCCAAAAATACAGTGGCCTTTTATTGAATACAGGGGAAAAATGGAGCACAATGTGGTCCCAGGGCCGGGACTGCTGAATCATCTCGGCCGTGATCAGGAAATAGATGACATTTCTCAAATGACAGGTTATTTATACTGTGAAAAATACTGAAAACCGTGAGGATGTGCAAAGGGACTTCCAAAGGCTGAAGCTTATATAAGCTTTGATGGATGAAATTCTGAATTGTCAAATACAAAGCAAAAGACAAGATACAAGAGAAACTGTTCATCCATGCCTTGGTGCTGTAAGTTATAGGCAACAATTGGACAACTGTCTTGCAGGGTATTGCATTAAAATCTCTGCCCAGCGTGCAGAGAGGGGGAAAAAAAGAGGAAAAAAGAGAAGTGAAATAACATCTGAAATGGAACAGCTCTCAAGAAATTAAATAGTGTGATATAAATCACTCCTAGGCTTCAGCTAGAAAATTCTGTTAAGGCTAAGTTAGAAAACGATCTAAGTGCTAGATAAGGATAAACTCCTGACAGGTAAAAGGATGAATGATTCGGGAAAGTTTGCTAGGAGAGAGGTAAAGAAACCGGACCTACAACTGCAGTACGAGAGCAAAACGTGGATCCACCCCCCCTCTAGTGGCCAGTCCCCACCGGCTGCTGCAGAAACCACCCAAACCACTGGAAAGCGACTTTAAAACAAGCACACACCCCCCTCGTTTGTTATTCCCCTTTCAATTTTATGTTGCTGCACCGTATATTATTATTTGCTATTCCTCATTAAACTGCCTGCTGCACTCCTGTGTTCTTTCTTGTCATTACTCAGGGCACGAGCTGTTGTACAGATGGATTTTTTTTTTCTACCTGCCTGCAAGAAGAGGATGCAGAGTGTGACAAGGGCCATGCACACCCTGGCATCAGGAACAACCATAAAATTAAAAAATAACCTTTGGAACTCACTGTACAAGACATCACCGATGCAAAAAACAGGCATTAAAAAAAAAAGGAACAGTTGTACAGAAATGGGAACATGGAACTAATTTGGTACATACATCCCTAAAACTTTTTAGATTAAAAAAGATACATTTTTAGGAACAGCATCTGGGACAGGGCATATCATGCAGAGTAAATGTGGTTTTTTTTAATTTCTTACTCACACACCAGTCATTGAATTTCCGTGTTTCCAACCAACCTTCACACCTGGGGAAACTCAGGCTGGGTGAACCCTTCAGATCCCCACCTTCTCAATACACACAGGTTCTTGGTCACCTACTCCTTCTGTCTTCTGTAGGATATGCACTAAAACTGGAAGAACCCCCATTTTTACCAACTTCTCTGAATAATTAATTATAACAGACCATTTTCTGCTGCTGTTCTTTAACAATCTAGCCTAGAACACTTTGTGGACTAAAGAGAGGAGATGCTGAGCTGGGTGCACTGAGAGGGGCTGTGAGGACTGAGCAGGAGCTGAGCCCCGTTTCTGGTTGAGGTAACACCAAACCCTTTGTTAGGACTGTGTGCTTTGTTAAACTTGCACATTCTAGCCAAAAAAGGAAGAAGAAAACAGACGAAACCTGGAGCAGAAGTGATCATCCTTCAGCTGCATCTATTACATCCTCAAGCTAATAAACTCCTGTGTACCCGGCTGTGCTTGTAGCGCAGATGAGGAGTCACAACGGATTAAATTTGCCTCTTGTAAAAATCTTTCCATCACTTCCATTTTCTCAACCCCTTCTTCAAATGACACCCTTACCAGCGATTTTTAAGATGCAGGTAAATTTATGTATTTGACAGGGAGACAAATTAACCCTTTCTACAGGTGATTTGCTAAGAAATTGCCCAAGAATGTATTTTTAATTAAGGCTTGTAACACACTATGCACTCTTGTATGCATTTTAATAATTAAAGCAGGGTTGCTGGCCTTGTATAAATTATTCTGACATTACCTGTTGACTATCTAAGACGGTGTCTTGCTGTATCCTATGGTGGCTCAGATGGAGTTCAGAGCTAGCACCCTTTTTTTAATTTGAATAATTCGTTCAACTGAAACTGAAGAATAAAATCACAAACAATGCACATTTCGACTTAAATTTAAAGAACAAACACATAACGTGAGCTTGTTAAAAATAATTAGATAACAGATTATTCAAAAGACTTGTATATAACGACGTAAGCAATTTGCTCTTCCACTACCAAATTAATTCATTACTGGCTGCAATCAGGGCAAGTTTGACAGTCCATTTCTTACTGATGCCATTCCACACAACTCTTTTATTCCTATTAGGCCCTCTGTCAAGAGAGATTCAAAAATGAGAACGCATAAGGAACTGCACAGACAAGTTAAAAAAATAACAAAAGGCACTCGAGCCCTGTGGGGACGGGCACAAGTATCAGGAAAAGCTTCCAGGGCATCCTAAAGAAAGCTGAATCTCTGCTCGATATGGAAAGAAATCCAGGTGATCCACCCATGACATCTGTTTTTCCATCAATACTTACAGAGAATCCTATACATATTTCTGATGCTTACAGGAAGGATTATAAGCGAGAGATTTGGAATATTTGGCTGAGCACCTCACACTGGATGGAGATTTTTTTTACCCATTGGGTTATGCAGTAATACAATAATAAACTTAATTTTATAGAAAAAATTCATATTTTCATCCATACAACTTCTCTATCTTACTCTGTCAAATCATATTTTTTTTTTTTAATTTCCTATATTCCTCCTTAGAGCTGACAAAAGGCAAACCCTAATTTTTTATAGGGCCATGAGTTTCTAGACATTGAAAAAAAGAGGCTTCTTCAGAATGACAGCCAAGTGTAAACTGTGATTTTCCCTGTATGCCATTACTGGGGTAAATCAAGTGACAGGTTCCAGACTAATTTGTCACTTATTAATTAACAATATCATTTTTTCATTCTAGATAATACAGTTTATGGAGTACCAGAAGCAGTTTTTGTTATTAAAGTTCTCTCAAAGGCTTTTCCCAATATCTGCCACGATTAAAAAAAAAAACAAACCAGAAAACATTCCATCATAATTTCAATGATAGATCATTTTTCCTTTCTATAAAATGAAATCTTAAAAGCCAATTAATTAAACTGAACGATAACTGAATTACTTTAACCACTCTAAGAATTAAAGCTATGGATGCTCTCTCCCCAGACACTGAAACCTGGCATGCCAATGATTTACCACGAGGAAGAAAAACCTTAAGAAAGGAAACTATTCTGAGCAGACTTTTCATATTCACAAATAAGATCCCTCTTCAATAACTTCAATTATTTGCATTTCCAAGTGCGATTTTTTACCTTTCTGCAGCCTTCAGAGTGACAAGGTGTCAGAAGTGACCACATGTTCTGAACATCAGCAAAGAGTAAAACCTCAGAGCAAGGTCTGGGTTCTGTTTAAAATTCTCACTGCTTTTAGTGAAGAAGAAAAAAAAAAAGAAAAGAAAAAACAAAACAAAAACAAACAACCCCTAAATGTTATGCTAACCACCTGCTTCAGCCCCCTGGTGTGCCTGACAAACCACTCACGGCACTAAACCAGCCTTGCCCCAGCTGCAGCTTTACAATACAGATGATGTTCACCTGGACACATCAAGATTGTTTGCAACCAACAAACAGCTGAAGCAATTTATTTTTCCTTTTAAATAGTGTTTCTATTTGCCCCCACTTCAGGAGTTTTATCTAACCTATAGCTAACCTTGGGTGAGTTTGTTTTCCCCTTCCAGGAGTTAAAAAGAGAAAGTTTCTTTACATGGCAAATATTATTTGCTAAGTCTCTTCTGTGTATATTCTGTGCTTCCAGAGGATTAAAGAAGGAATTTTGTCACTGGAAGAACAGGAAAATAGATTTGCAGATGTAGCAATCTTGTAAAACACTGAGCTCAGAAAAAACAGTCGCAATGCCACCAAGAAGGAAAAATCATTTCCCAAATTGTCCCAAGTCTCTTCCTACAGAGATTAAAAGGACAATGATGCACCTCCTACGTGACTCTTTCCAACTGCTTGCAGGAACAGGCCAGCTCCCATTCCCTTCCCGTGATTAGGCTCAGGATTATTTCACGCCTGTCTCTTGGTTCCTATATTTGTCATGTTAGGCATTTTTTGCAAGGTGAACACAAGTTATTTTATTTAGAGGTGTGAAAAAAAAGAAAAAAGAAGAACTGGTCCTTGCTGCATTAGTCAGGTTTCCATCACTACGAAGTAAAGCATCAATTGGGATGAAAACTCTAGAAATCACTTTTATTTTTTTAAATTCTTGCCAACTACATAATTACGCCTCAAATGATTCTGTGCCAGGTGGTTTGGCTAACAGATGGAATGGTATATTTGTTCACTCTTCGTAAACCAAGCTCCTTTCAAAAGCTGTGAGCCAGAAGTATCTACATTATTGATTGACGTCTACATGCCTAATAATTAATTAAACTCTGGCTACAAATTGCAGTGACTCCTGTGAGCACATTAAAAAAAAAATCATATAGGAAATATGTGATTGTGTCTTTCCAATAACATTTTTAAATCATGGCAGATAAAAATATTGGTGTGAAATGAAAAAGATAAAAGAGCTTTGGTACGAAGCATCTTAGAAACGTCTAAAGCAGGACACTTTACATAACAGGGATTGAGGGGCTGAGAGATGGACCTGTGAGACCCTCAGGAAGTTCAGCAAGGCCAAGTGCAGGGTCCTGCCCCAAAATGAGACATCCCAGGCACAAGCAGAAGGCTGAGAGGAGAATGGATGGAGAGCAGCCCTGGGGAGAAGGATTTGAGGGTGCTGGGGGATGAGAGCTGCACATGCCCTGGCCCAGAAAACCCCATGGGCTGATACCCCAGCGTGGGCAGCAGGGGAGGGGGATTCTGCCCCTCCGCCCCACTCAGGTGAGACCCCACCTACAGAGCTGCTCCAGCCCAGAGATCCCAACATGAGAAGGTTGTGGAGCTGCTGGAGCAAATCCAGAGGATGCCACGGAGATGCTCCAAGGGCTGGAGCCCCTCTGCTCTGGAGCCAGGCTGGGAGAGCTGGGGGTGTTCACCTGGAGAAGAGAAGGCTCTAGGGAGACCTCAGAGCCCTTTCCAGTGCCTAAAGGGGCTCCAGGAGAGCTGGAGAGCGATTTGGGACAAGGCCTGGAGTGACAGGACAAGGGGGAATGGCTTCCCACTGCCAGAGGGCAGGCAGAGATGGGATATTGGGAAAGAATCCTTCCCTGTGAGGGTGGTGAGGCCCTGGCACAGGCTGCCCAGGGAAGCTGTGGCTGCCCCTGGATCCCTGGAAGTGTCCAAGTCCAGGCTGGACAGGGCTTGGAGCAACCTGGGATTGTGGAAGATGTCTCTGCCCATGGATAGGGTTGGAATGAGATGGGCTTTGAGGTCCCTTCCAGCCCAAACCATTCTGTGATTCTATAATAAGATTAAAAATTGTTCCCATAAGATTATTTTTCACAATCCCAAACATTGCCAAAGGCTTACTAAACCAACTGGAGGTTCTGACCACATCTGACAAATGCTGTCAGGTTCACAAGACCCTTCCCAGACAACATATACTCAATATAACCTCCACTCTGGAGGGAGAAATTAAACTGAGATCAAACCACAAAGATAACCACTGCTTCATCCATCCTGCATTAGGAGTTATCTGGGGCTCATTTATTTCTTGCCTGCACATCCCAGAAGGAAATACTGAAACCTTTGTTAGCCAGAGAATGTCCAGGAGTCCCTTTCATCAGGATGTGTCACAATGATTGTGAATGTGCTCAACACACAGTGAAGGCACAGTGTGAATCCAGCTGGGCCGGAAGGTGCTGGACCTGGAGCACACATGCAGATCAACTGTGCTGAGGAGGCACAGCAGACATCTGATGAACAGCACATGTCATCAGGCATTTTCAAGCTGGAAACAGCCTGGATTTTCTGCTCCTGTGCCCATCAGCTGAGCTATAAAGGTACAAGAACTCTGTGGCAGAGCTGACCCTGTCCCATTAAACATTTCCCTGAACATCTGCAAACATCACCGATTTCTCAGCCCGTGTAATGATCCTCATCATAATCCCACCGAGCTGAGGGTAACAACAGATCCATTTCCCACCCAACCCTCCCATGGGAAAATAGTAATTAATTTAAAAAACAAAAAATGAGAAAAGCTTTTTGTCATTGTATATTAATATCTGTACTTCTGCTATCACAGAGCTGTGCCAGAAACACTGATTTAATAGGCACTGCAAAGCAATTACCATGCAAATAATATTAGCCAGCAATTTATTACTTTTTTAGTGAACTCCTTGTTTTGGCTAGCAGACCACAGTAACAGATTCCAATAAGACGGGGTAATTGAAAGAAATTGCAAGTGTCTAAATAGCTGTGACACCAAACATATGAAGCAGCAGTTCTCAGCCTGGCCTATTGGCCTGCTTGTGATTTCAAATATGGACAACCTGAGGAGCCAACAAAGGAACAGCCTACCCAGCAAAAAGAGAGCACTGAAGCAACCAGAAGGAAAGATACTGAGGAAAACTCTCTTTTAGTAGTGACATTGGCAAGGGAGGACAAAGGAGAATAATGTAGAGGGTTTAAGCCACTTAAAAAACAGCGTTCTTGCCTCAAATCCTTCCTTTTCCCCTGCTTTTCTTCCTAAGAAACATTTTTTTTTGGAGTAAGTCTATCCTTTTTTGTATATATTTGCAGTATATACTCATCTCCTCATAGCACAGGATTGGAAACTTGCTTAGATTAACTGAAATGTTAAGCTCCATGTTCAGCTTCAGAAGTTGCCCATTGATCCTCTTGCCTTGGATTGATCAGAGCAAGAGGATTTTACCTAAATCACTTTTGTGTTCTTCCTGTGACTACCAGAAAATGAACTAAGTTGCTTAGCTCACACCAGAGTGCTGTGACATTCACAAAATTAGGGAAACTGCGCATTGCAAGACCTAAAATATTTAATTCCCATCCAAAAGAGCTACTGACAGCTGTGTACTTCAGGACATAATAACGTGGCTAACAATTAAATGATGCCTCCTAGGAAATCTGGGACAGGAAAACATGTCATAGTCAAGCCTGTCATCCCTGGAAAGACCTTTGAAGATCATCATATATGCACGCACTTTCTGAGCAGGGCCAGCAGAAGCCAGAAAGGTCACTGGAAAGCTGGTAAAAAATGCCAATAGCAAAGGAGATGAACAATTTTTACACAAAACTTTCAGACTATTTGAGACAATGAAAACCTCATCATACTTCCAGCACTCAGTTCACTACAGGACTGAATCAAGAAGCAAGGGAAGGGTAATGGGAAGCTCCTGTGCTGTGCGAGGCAGATTTGTGCACAAGCTCAGAGCCTGTTACTGAGTCCATCTAAATGTAAGTGAACGAACATAAATGCAATCATAAAGCATATGCCTCCTTTGAAATAAATACCACTCTCTTCATGTCTTTATATTTCTAATAATCTTAATGATCTTAATTAGTATTAATCTCTTAATTATGTTAATCTTATCTTACAAGGATACCTATGCTGGCGTGATAAGTGAATTAATACTTTAGCATTTTGCAGTCGAAATCTGCCTCATTTCCTCAACAGTTCTTCAGGCAGAATGGCAGCTGACATGACAAAATCAGGCAGGAACACATTTGGCATTTGCCACAAACCTATATCGAGATACATAGTCTTGACTCTGTAGCTTTGCCAAGGAGTAGGAGTACTCCCAGGCAAGGATCCCAGTTTTAGACACTAGAGTTTTAAATACAGTATAGGTGGTTAATAAAGCACCAGCTCTCTACACCTGAATTCAGTGCTCAGTGTCAAAGCCTGCATGTATTTTCACAAACTGGTGGCTCATAGTGCTGGGCTGATTCTGTCACTGCTGTCTCAGATGTGACACCTTTTGGCTGAGCACAAACCCAGGGTCACTGAGGAGAAGGTGCCATTGGCATTGCTGTTCCCATCTAATGCGAACAGTAGGACGTCTCCCTATCCAAACATGGACCAAGTGCTGTTTTCTCCCAGGGAACGGAGGTTGGCCTAGAACTGCTGTGGCAATACAGTCTGAAATCACAAAATCTGTAGGTGAGCTGATTGCACCCCTTACCACAGGAGCCTTGGAGGAAGCCAAGCTAATTGAGCATAATTGCAATCTTCCCATTCTGTGTAGACTCTCACAGCCAAAAGGTTATTTCTAGACCTGTCCTAGGTCTAGAAGTTGGTAGCTCAGCTCAGGTAATTTCCAAGTCTGAGTTTATCACAGGAATCCATAAGACTGGCAATTACACCAGGATCACAGAGGAACCAGAACCTCTTTGGTTATGGAGCTTTTCCCTTTGCCTCATTCCACAGATGGGAGCTCAGCATGGCTGATGCTGATTAAACTGGAGCACGTCTGGAGAGATCTGGAGACAGATTTTTTTTTTCCTCAGACACATCACTCCATCAAGGGCTTGGCTAAATCTCACCCCAATCTCAAATTCTCACCTATCAATGCAGTGCTCCCAAATAACCTTGTTTCACTGCCAGTGGCTACCTTTGTTAGAAGTGTTTGACAGCTAATAAAATATAAACACTGGTGATTAGACCATTCCCTTAGAACTCTGTGAAAGAGGTTAGAGATTTGAAACATACCAGTGCCATCAGAGAAGAAAAAAAAATGTTTTACTTCTGCCATGGTAACTAAAAGACTTGATTCTCAGATCACAGTCTGGTTAATCCAGAAGGTTTCCACTCCTCTAGTGATGTTACAGCCTTCATTTTTCTGGAAGTTTCTGCTAAATTTGTGTATTCAGCTGGCTGACTTCAGATTTTTCAAAGATAACTGAAGATTCTCCAGAATTATGCTGGCAAGGGAGTATCAGCTCCCCCCAGGTATCTGGAGGGTTCTTGTGAGTGTGAAGCCAGGGCTCTGGACACAACATTTCCTTGCATGGATAGAAAATGAGTGGTCTCACATTTCAGAGCCAAGAAGGAATGGTCTCCAGCCACACAAGGACACCCCACGAGAGAGAACAGCAGCCTGCTGAATGTGACTTTGCGCAGCTACTTCCAGAAGCAGCCCTTATTCCAGCAGTTAATTCCACTAAAATAGCTGAAATCACCTCCAGCAAGGTCCTTTATCTCTGACTGATTGTGCAATACAAGTTTCCCCAGCAGGGCTCAGCAACTGTTGCACTCTAAATTCACACCCCACTTCAGAGAAGTTTCCTCAAGTAGGTAAGCAATGTCTTTTGAAAATATAGATGTGCCTAATGTCAGAAAAGAAACAAGAACTCCTTGTAATAAGGTACTGCCACCATATCAAAAGGCTGAATTAAAGCTAATTGACTGCTTTCAATCTAGGCTGGTCTCACCAGCCTGTAGAACTGCATCAGATGATATGCACGGGATAAGAAACTCTATTCCAGACAAAACTGGCTCTGAAAAACGTCACAAGATTTTCAAGTCTTTTGTAAGGGAAACTGTTCAATCGTCCTCTCAGTCTATGCAGAGTAAGATAAGAAGCAAGCTCAATTTGCAACAAAAGAGATTTGGATTCCGTATTAGAAAGCATTTGCTAACGGTAAATACAGCTCAGCACAGAAGATGAAGAAAGTTCTATTTGTGCCCAGAATTTTGGCATTTTAATCCTTTATTGCAACTGAACTGAATTAAGACTCTTCCAAACAACTGTTGATATTTTACTGCTTTTTAGGAACTGGAACATTTTGCATTCTACTTTGAAAAATTAAGACCTTCTTCACTTATGTCATCTCATAATATTTTCTTAATTTAAAGAAACCTTCACACACAAATATTTAAGTGAAATACGTATGTGCATGCATGTGTATTCACAAGTTTCTGACAAAAACTTGTGCAAACTGTCACGTAATTAAATAATTAAATTGGATTAAGGGAATTGTCAGGGGACATCCAACCTTTACATTAAAGCTGGGGTGTAGAAACCCCTGTGCTGTGATTCTGAGGTGTGAAATTACTGAGTGGCCACCAGACCCAAGCAGGTCCGTGGGCAGCTGTGGTGAGAATCTCACAGCAAGGTTTGATATAAAAGGTGGTGTCACTCAGAGCAGCACAAACTCACACTTTTCCTTGGAAGTGCATCCACATCCTGCCACTAATTCACTCTGGATGGACTGAACACTACTGGTCTTCAAGGTAATGGAAATTCCTGTTGATTGACAGCACAGGCAGACCATTGCTGAGTGATTTTGAAAATAAACTGTAATTGGAGACCGAAACAAGGACATGCTGTCAGCTTTATTCTATTCCCTTGTTTTATGTATAGCATAAAGGTAGACTAGGACAGAGCTGTAAATCCCTGGGTTTATTTTATTAAGCTTGTAGTTTATAAATTGGACTATTTTCGATCCCTGCTTTTTTCAGTTGTGTTCATTCCAAGAATTTTTGTTCTTCCAGTTTAAAGAAGGAATACTGCCAGAAGAAAGAATGGGCATCACTAACTCAAATTGTTCATATTCAGAGCAGGACTAAAATTTTAACAATTCCAGGGGGTTTGACAACAGGGATATGAAACAGCTTAATCAGCAATGTCGTTATAGTTTCATTTGGTAAAATATTGTATACAAGTGTATTAAACATTGTTATTTAGAAGCTAAAATGACAGGGAAAAAAATGGAAAGCATTTTAAGAATCTATTTAGCTCACTTGCCTGCAAAAAGTCAAAATCAATTGTATCATTCCTGACAAATGTGGCTATTATCAAAACTCGCCACTGATAAGGATTTTGCAGCATCCTCAGGCAAAATCCTTCTGTGCTGTATTCTCATTACTCCCATTATACTGTCCTTAATTCTAATCTTCCCTGCTGCAATGTTATTCCAGAACTATTTATCCCGTCCAGTAGGAAAATGAAACCTCTTTATTCTATTCCACTTTGCAGCAGCATTTTTTGTCGTTCAGGACCTAGAGGAAAAATGGGTGCAATTTTCACTTCTTCAGACAAAACACCAGTTCACTCAGTCTCCTCTCATAGGTCATATTATTTCTAGGTCTTCGATCATTATCTTTATGCTCCTTTTCAATCAGACTTTATCTTTCCTGAAGTCTGTACCCCAAACTGACACAACATTCAGCAGTGCTCTTACCAGGGCTGGGGTGATATGTCCTGCTTAGACCTGGCTGGCCCAGGAACAGGCTATGGTGCACTGTTGCTCACCTACATCCCTTTTAAAGAATCACTGCACCCTGGATTTGTTGTCCCTTTTTATAAAATGCCTGACAAAATTAGGCAAAGTTATGAAGGAAGAATACCAAGGAAAGATTTAGGATGACAAGAGGGCTGGAGCACCTCTGCTGTGAGGACAGGGAGTGTTCACCCGCAGAAGAGAAGGCTCCAGGGAGACCTCAGAGCCCCTTCCAGTGCCTGAAGGGGCTACAGGAGAACTGGAGAGGGACTTGGGACAAGGGATGGAGGGACAGGACAAGGGGGAATGGCTTCACACAAACAGAGGGTCGGTTTATTTGATACATTAGGAAGAAATTGTTCCCTGTGAGGGTGCTGAGGCCCTGGCACAGGTTGCCCAGAGAAGCTGTGACTGCCCCTGGATCCCTGGAAGTGTCCAAGGCCAGGCTGGACAGGGCTTGGAGCAACCTGGGATAGTGGAAGGTGTCCCTGCCCATGGCAGGGGGTTGGAATGAGATGAGCTTTGTGGTCTCTTCCAACTCAAAGCATTCTGTGATTCTCTGATTTTACTTTCTTATGAATAAATACTGAGGCTCTGCATATCCACGCTTACAAGTAATTGAATTTTTTTTTCCCCCATTGTGTTTTGTTCAATATTTCAGTTGCATTCATAAAGTTCAGTTCTGGCAATACTGTGTATACATGAAACCACATTCTTTTAAGGAACCACTTTTCTTTGATCGAAGCAGCTCATTCATCTAAATTGATCACACATAAATACATTTGCACAAGCAGAGCTGTTCATTTTTATGCCTATTTCAGCCAGGCACTTAACCATATCCTTAACCAGAAATACACTTTACAGTGACCTAAAACTGGGAATGAGCCATTCAATCTAAAATAATAAATCCTCTCCCAACCCGCACTCTGGAAATGAACCATATTGGAAAACACTTTTAGAAATTATTTGAAGACAATTCTGTTTCAGAAAATAATTTACTCATCAGAACCGTTATACACTGGACAGGACACTACTAAACAATACTATTTTGTAAGTACATTGAGGAGGTTTTTTGTCATATGAAGTGGTTTCATTTTCTTCTCCCTCCCAGGGAATGGCAGCTCTCCTGACAGCGCTGCAGTGCCTCCTCTGGATGTGGCCCAAGTAAGCTGACATTTGAGAGACATCACAGAGCTGAGAGGAACTATATTAATTATGAAAAGTCAAAGCTGACTTCAGAATAGCTCAGACAAAATCAGATAATTCAGTATTGTGTACAACATGTTAGAGTTAAATTACACCCCAAATATAATTTTAAGCTCTGATCTTTGTTGTAGGTTTTAATTAAACCTTTCTAATTAAAAACAAAAAAACAAACAAACAAACAAAAACAAAAAGAAACCAACAAAGCACATCTCAGGAATAATGCTTTAATGACAATATCAATATTCAGATGGGAGATGTGAAACCTAAAGCTCTGTAATGACCTGATTCAAAGGCCACTGAAGCAAAGAGAGAGACTTCACATATAAAATCACAGAATGGTTTGGGCTGGAAGGGACCACAAAGTCCATCCAGTTCCAACCCCCTACCACTATCCCAGGTTGCTCCAAGCCCTGTCCACCCTGGCGTTGGACACTTCCAGGGATCCAGGGGCAGCCACAGCTTCTCTGGGCACCCTGTGCCAGGGCCTCGCCACCCTCACAGGGAAGGATTTCTCCCTAATGTCCCATCCATCCCTGCCCTCTGTTTGTGTGAAGCCATTCCCCCTTGTCCTGTCACTCCATGCCTTGTCCCAGGTCTCTCTCCGGCTCTCCTGGAGCCCCTTTAGGCACTGGAAGGGGCTCTGAGCTCTCCCTGAAGCCTTCTCTTCTCTAGGTGAGCACGCCCAGCTCTCCCAGCCTGGCTCCATAGGAAATTTGCTGCAGACATGATATTAATAAGCCAAGGATCAGCCCTTAATTTTAATACACACAAAGGTATCTCACACTTCTGATTTTTAACACAAATTCCCTGTGTTTTTCTCTCCCCTCTGCCTTGAAACAGCTGTGTGCATGCTCATCTCCCCTTCCTTCTCTCCAAGGCTCACGACTTTGGGCTGTTTTCTTATGCACCTTCCCATGCAAACAATTTTTCTCCACATCTTCCTTGCCTGAATTTTTTTGTTCCATCCTATCTTGTCTGTTTGCAGACCTGGCACCAGCATCTCTTCCTTGTCTGTCTCTCATCTCCAGCTTTATCGTCTTCCACATTATCACAAGCAAAACATCTTCATGTGACCTGTTCAGAAAGGGTCCCTCAAAATCTACTTCCCTTGGCTACAGACCTGAATTTAAGACTAATTTTCCCTTATCTAGCCACATCCTCTTATTTTTTATCTATTAAAAGTCTTTTTTCTTCTCTTTTGGCTAATCTGATGCACACATTTCTGCAAATGCATCGCATCCTCAAGGCTCACTTTTACTCAAACCATTTATTAAGCTAGAATGACTTCCAAATATAGTGAATTTCTAAGTATAGCTACGGCATCAGGTTTTCAGACATTTGATCCAGTTTCTGTTTGGGTTGTAATCTCTCTGGGACATGCTTTGTGTCTTCATTTGCATTCCGTATGTAACATTTCTTAAATTACTTTTTAAAAATGTGAATTTTGTTGTTGTTGTTACTTGTGACTTCAGCATTAAAGCTATATCACAGTCGGTATTTGGAAAAGTTCAGTCCTTGGGAAGTTTCTGTTCAGTCCTAATTCAGACAAAATTTGACTGGATTTAATGAAATCTCTGACTAAATCCAGACTGACGTAATACTTTGATCTGTGAACATTGGAAGTTTTCCATGACGTAAATGAATCCAGAGAAATAATCTAGAGATATATTATTAACAAGAACATTTATATATATGATTTAATGCTAAAGACTATCTGATCAGAGATACTTTTTTCGTACGTGTGTGTGAGTAACCATAGCCTGGTACACCCTGAGCTTTACTGCTTTTCCATTACAGTTAATCCCAAAAATTATTTCCATGTGGAAGCAGACAGAAGTGCTGATTAGAACACATTAGAAACTTTATTTGGCATATTCAGGATTAAATATATATTTTTATGAACATTCTTTTTTAACTGCCTCATTTTCAGACTTCAGAGCAAGGACTGCCAAGAGTTTGAATGCAATCAATTTCTTTGTGAGGTCACACGAGTAATTTGGATAAACCATCCTTGTACTTCACATGGACACTCCAGGACTGTTAAAAGCAGCAGTTCATCTCTTCATTCCAATGCAATCCCCAGCTGAATTAATGAATTCACTGCCTGGCCTTGAATCTTTAGTGTTTGATTTAGCACAGGCGGGGTAAGTCCCATATATAAACTCCCCCTGGCACCTCTCTCTCCCCCTCCCCATATATAAGTGTGCATATAAGACAATATATACTATATAAATATATATAGATGGGTATGTATATCCATGCTGGTACTTCTGTTCCAGCCATGCTACTCACTATCAGTCATGATAATCCTAAGAATTTCTTGAATTTCTTGTATTGCATTTACAATAATTTAATATTATCAAGTAGTTTAATATTTTTCAGCTTTCTCTGGAGTTCTTAGAACTAATTTTACCAGCAGAGAGTGTGCCCACCCTGCTAAAAATGTGCCGTGAAGGAGAGAGAGTCTTTAGGAGAAAATAAGTTTCTATTATAAGGACAGAGACAAAATACTTCCTTTAGTGCCTCATTAGTTATCTATTTTAATTTAACTGATGCTATTGTTTTGCCTTTCGCAAACACAGAGCCTTAGTGAAGGCCCAGCAGTGATCCCCAGTCAGGAGTGGCAAAGATCCCAAAGAGATTTCAGCCTTATCAGATAATAATGCTGCTGCTGAAAGCTCCTTTGCCGGGATCTTTATATGGCTCTGCTAAAACATTTTTCTTTCTGACTTGCCAACAGCCAAACTAACAAGACTTCAGTGACAAATGATCTATTTAACCTTCCAGAAAGGAATCCCAACTTGGTTTTTAGGACTGTTCCCATTTTTATGTCTGAACGACCAGACAAAGACACATCACCTTTCAAGGAAAGCGATGATGCAATCACAGCGTTTGGAGAAGCATCTCAAAAATATCATTTCACCACAGTGTTTTTGTCTTTTTGTTTGATGGCTTTTGGGAAAAGAAGAAGGTATATGCAGAATACAATACAAATCTGATCTGCAATGACGAGATTGCCTTAAATTTCATGACACAATTTCCCTAAGTCAGTAGGACAAACTAATTATCTACGGTTTTAACTTTCAGATGTGGAGTCTGGAAAAACCACACATCTCCTCAGATTTTAAGTGTCATTAAGAAGTCGATGCAATGACAGAGTCAGAAAGAACAGGTGCAGATGAGACCTTTGGAGGCTATTTAATATTTCCCCTTCTCCTTGTCATTGTTGCAGGACGTTGTGCCAGCTGGAGGATTTTTGGTTTTGATTCTCAGACTTTTAAACAAAGCAAGTTTTTTCTATTGCTAAGTTTATCTTAAAAAACAGTAAGGTTTTATTTGGTAAGAGATGTCCTCCTGTAAGGAACTCTTGACTAAGGTGGTAAATTTTCACAGAGGCATAAAAAACCAAACCAGGAGATATCTGCAAAGTCATCTTGTACTGATACAGCTCTCAGAGAAGGCAACGGTATCTTACTGACTTCAGCATCAGATCTATTTCTTCCAGTACAAGGAAATTATTTTTATCTAAAAGCAAACTGGTCAAGGGACTTTTACTTATTATGTTTCCTGAGATGGAGTAAGTCCATGTTTGTCTTGACCCTCTTAGTCAAGGCATTGTTGATTTTCAGCTTTAATCCTCCTTGTATTCATTTCATTCTTCTCACAAACCACTGGAACTAGGAGTTGCATAATCAGCTTCAACAATTTCTCTTTTCTTTTTTCTTTTTTTCCGTATCCATGCTTTTCAAACACCTACATACATATCACATCCTCCTGATTTGCTCCAGATCCAATGTTCGAACTAATTCTTCATGACAGGATGTCAATGTCAAGCATTATTGAGCCTTAAACAGAGGCAGTGATTGCCAAATGTAATATTCCAGCATCTTCCCAAGCAAACTGTTGAGAGCTGATAGAAGGGAGGGTCTGATTCAGCTGCATTTACCTACTTTTCCAAAAATAGCTTTTTAACCTCTTTTTTCTGTAACGTTGGGTTTCTGTTTCTTTGCTCTGAAGGCTGAAACAGTTCATTGTTCTGAGGGCTTGTATGAGAATTATGTTCAATTTTCATCACTTTTGCAGAAAAAGCTGTGAAGCCAAGGCACAGCAAAGACGCTCTTGACAAATAATGTGAGGTCTGCTTTCCTTTCCCTTCACAAATGGAATGGGAATGAGACGATGGTGCAGTTCAAAGGAAATTTTCATGGGCTCTTGAAAAATAAATATGGAGCTCAAAATTGTCTTTAAATTTTGAACCAAATGTCCTTTAACAACCACTGTTAAGGTGGATGACTCATAAAGAGATGGTATTACACAGGCAGGAAAACAAAATTGTGAAAATGAAGTGGATTTATTTTTTTAAATACCTGTAATATATCGCTAAACCATCTTTATATACATACATCTTAAGAAAACAATGACAAAAATTCAAGCCAGTCCACACAAGTGGAAATCTGGCATAATTAATACTCTTTTTGACAACTGGGAAACTCCTGTTTTCAATTTGTAATTCAGCTGAGCCGATGACAGATTTCCCCTCATCATCATTGATTTATGAGCTCATCTTGTCAACTTTTCCCGCCCTTCCCACACTATTTGCACAAGCTGAGGCAGTTTTTTTATCCTCAGAACAAAGGGCAGAATTTCCAGAAACACTATCAAATTGTGTAAATTCGTAACTGCCTTTTGAAATTAAGCAGATTTTGTCTGGATGCCACAGCTCAAGTACTGTAAGGAAAGGACATAAACAGAAAGCAAAACTAAAAGAGCGCCATATGATCAGAGTCTGAATGTCTCCAACATCTTTCTCCTTTTTCCCAGGGTTTTGGATTTTAGTTTGGTTTTTAGCTTTTTTATTTATTTAATTTATTGGTTGTTGGTTTTCTGTTAGATGGAACCTGATAATCTGCTCATATTCTATTTTAATAGAGGGACTTTTATGAGAAGCAAATGAGTTGTTGGATCATTAATTAGTACACTGCTACTAAGAATAAGATTAATAAGATGAGTAGTAATTCATCTAACATTGATATCATCCTAGGAGGATAAATGCTCAGTAAGTGTCTATTTAGGTATTTATAAAATATTAGCTGATAATGGAATATTTCACATTCTGGAGTTAAGAAGGAAGATATTAAAGAGTAACTCCAACAGAAGTTGGAGATTTGAATCAGAATGTTTAATTGGTCTGTGTTAGAGAGTATTAACAGATCTAGTTGGTCAGTGCTCTAGGATGGAAGGGGAATAAGTAAACAAAGAAAAATGGCCTTAAAAACACATTTCAGAATTCAAACAGAACAGAAGGGGAAAAGGGGATTCTCTAAGATAGTCATTTTGGAGTTGGAATTTTTACAACTTCTCTTTTTAGGCAGAGAAACCTCACTGAATATACAAACATTTCAAAAAGTCTAGCATTTAATTTCTCAAAATTAAACTTATCACCCAGTTCTCCTTGTCTTTCCTTCTTCTTTTACAACTGCTATCATCTTTTTGACCTCACGCCTCCAATCCCAAGGATAAGGCTTGGAAGACAAGAGTGTAGCCATGCAATTATGAACCTTTTATTAGCAGGTAGTCTGTGTCCTTGTATGGAGCTGCACAAGAGAGGCAGGTAAGAGAGCCTGGCTGATTCTTTTGATTAGCTGAATAATCAGGCAGTTGTTTCTTCAAATGACCTTGTCTGTTATGATACAGTTTATTATCAGCTTCCTTACACTGCCTGCTCTCTAAATACTCCTCTCTCTATGGTAATCTCTTCTAATGACTCAGGAGAATATATTTTCTCCTTTACTTTGCTTCCACTGAAATTGTCAGCATCTCTCACGGTGCTTCCTCTTTGCCCTCTTGGACCAAGGTAATTGAATGCTTATCTCTTATTTAAATGATACCATTTAAAGTTTCATTTCAGTATCGGTCTTATTTCATACCACGTATGATATACACAAGTTTCTATAACCCTGCCAGGAAAGGAAATTTCTGCAGAAGCACCAGGGTCAGTTAATGTTTCCAGTTCACTTGTCAAACAGCACATTAATTCATTTAGCCTGAAATTCATACAGGACTTTGTTAATTGTATTCAGAGGTCAAGCTCTACAAAAACCTTGTAAGAAGGATATTGTGTAAGAGTTTCTTGAGTAAACGCTCCAGAAACAGTGGTGTGGAAAATCCACTGTCTTTAAACAACCATATTTGCAAGAACAAGGATATTTAATTTGAATAACTACCAGGCCCATCACTTGTATGTGCTTCTTTTTGCTCTTGGTCCTACAGAGACAATTCAGTTTACCTGTGTCAAATGCTAGAATAAAATAAAAGAGTGCAAGTAGTTTTGTTGATGTAATTTACGGAGCTAGTTTAGAAAAAACATAGAATGTCAGCAAAGGGAGCTATTTTTATCACAGTCTATTGTTTAACAACCCTTCACAGTCATCAAATTTAGTGTACCTATAAAATGCAAGGCAGCTGCAGGGGATGAACCAGCAGTTTAAAAATACTAAAGAGCCAAAAATTATCCAATCCCCTATCTCCCTGATCCACTGATATTGCGTGGACGTGAAAAGAAGTGTATATACAGTTTTCACAAAAAGTTGTCAGAGTTTTAAAATTACACAATTTTAGGATGCAATTTGAGCAGTTATTAAAATTAGGAGAGTGAGTGACTGTCCAGAGGTGCAAGCTGAGTTACTGTGCTCAGAAATAAGCAGTGAAGTCCTCACAGGCCTGAGGTGAAGTCCACAGAAGAATGTTGTGACGTGTATCAGACATAGAGGACCAAATTCACACCTAATGGGAGCTCCTGAATTTCATTAACATCTGAGGAGTTGGGCTAATTTCCATCACAGTAATACAGAAACCTGATGGATAACTGAAAATTGTTAATGGCCCAAGCCCCCATAAGCTAAAACTTCATAAAAATAATATTGTAGGGGTGTTGATCTTGTTTTTGTTTGATTTGCACCCTTATGGCATGGGAAACAATTAATCACTGGGCTCGCTCTCCAGTTTACTGGGGAAAAAAGGAATTACTTGAAAAAAACCTTTCATTTTTTCCCTGTTTCATTAGGTTTCATCTCGCCACCAAGTATTTGGCTCTGTATTGACTATTTTTGTCTTTCTGCTTCTATTCCTGCTGCTGTCAAAGCCCACATCCCTTCTCTCCCCCACTGAAATCTCCATCATCAGCTCTGCCCTTCAACCTCCCTACCTGCTCCTCTTCCCAGCACTCTTGCAGGATTTCATCTCCTCCCCTGGAGTCAAAGATACAGCTCAAAGATTTGGGCATCGAAAAATACTTCCGTGGAAAGCTTGCTAAAAATCTTAAGGAAAAGAAAAATCACAACAAGGAGCTGGAAGCCTGTTCCAAGGAGCAATGAAGGAGAACCTTTGCACACGTGGCTGAAAACCTCCAAGGCAGCACAGGGTACGGCATCAGGGCAGACTCTATTAATGCTTGGCTGAGTAGTATTTAGCTGAGAAACCTGCTGTGTGTAGCAGCCAATAAATATTTGATCTGTGCTCTTATATTGCGTGTATAGGGCTTGCAGAGCCTCCCTGTACTCAGCAAAAGGTGCCCAAAAAAAGGGATACACAGGGCTAAATTTTCCTGATGATTTTCCCAGTGATAGAGCTGGATCTTACATCACTGCAAGAATAACCCAATCCCAGCCAAAACCTCACCGTTCCGAAGAAAAATCACAGCCATTGTCAACATTTTCCAGCAGCTTCCTAAGTACTGAGTGTATTCATGCAGACTAACAATTCAATTTTATTTTATGAATGCTGTTTTATCTTCTATTTTGTGCTGCGACATTCAAGAGAGAAGCAAACATTCCTGCTTCGGCCACAGCACTGAATGTGGAGAACAATCAGAGTCTGTGAGGCGGCTGATTTTTCATTCAAATGGAAAAAGCACGGCACAAATAGTTGGCCACTACCCCAAAGAATCCATCCTGCCAGGTTGCTTTATAATCCTTCACTTAAGGATGGATCACCTGGTTCCTTTCCCTGCTTTTTTTGGAGATGTTTTCAACTAACACTCCATTACTGCCAGGATTCAGGACCAGTTTTTAATAGCCTGGTTTTCACTTGTAGCATTTGGTATTTTCGTAAGGAACTGGAATTTCTTAGAAGGTGCTCAAAAACACATCTTTGAGTAGGTGGCCTATGAATTCTCCTCCTGTGGATAGTTTTGAAGTCAGCCAAGCAAAAGTGGTTTAGGTTGTGGGTTGCTTTTCCTTTGAGAATAGATTAAAATCAGGACAAAATATGATCAGCAGAAGTAAAAAAGGAGTATCTCAGTTGCTAAATGACCTGCCATAGCCTGATAGCCACAGTCTAATGCTATTTATTCACATACTCCACTTCTTTTTACTTTCTTTTTTTTCTTGGAAAAGCTTTTCAAAGTGACAAAACCCATTTAAACCTGACAGAAAACACAGCAGACATGAAGCATTTCCGTACAATCACATCCAGTTAACTGTCCTCACATCTTCCCTTTGGCTGTATGTGGGATTTCTACATACTGGACCTTATTATCCCTGCATTTCAGAGACCTCTGATGTCTCTGTTCACATTTTGCAAAGAGACTTTTGTTTTCAGTTCTGAGGGTCACTCTAAGACCAAAAAGCCCTTGTTGATAATCAAAAGCCTAAAGTTTTCTGTGTCTCTGGGTCTTTGGCTTCAAAATACCTACCAAAAAAAATCAGTGCAAAAGGAACAGTGTGGAATTTCATAGAATCATAGAATTTCTGAGGTAATTTACCCAGATAACCTTGGCCACTAACAATGTAGAGACAGTGTTAATCAGAAATATTACCTATTAACAAGTGCCAAATTTACATATGCGCCAGCTTTGGTCTTATCCTCCCTGAGTTACGAAGTCATCCAGATCTTTCAAAAACATTTGTCCTTGTCTTTCATGCCACAAGAAAAGGAAGTGCTTTCTCTTGAAGAAAGATTTTCCATATATATCAAAATATTTCAGTTCATTGGATGCATCAACAAGTGGACATAACAAAGCAAAAAAAATATATCCTTGCCGAAGGATTGGAATATATGCTGTTCAGGATGAAAAATGGATGAAAAATGGTTTATTCAGGAAAGGGTCTGTGTAAGCTGGTAGCTGATGTTAGACTGGGATGGGTTTCTCTAAATGAGGGAGCCCTTTCCAGCTCCCTACTTTCTAATCCTGGGGTCTGATGGTGAGTTAAAGGATAATGCTTTATACAAACTAATAATAACATCCTTACCAGTACTGGACCCGAGGGTGCTTGACAGCAAATGTTTCATGTGAGACTGCAGAGCAGTCTGCATTCCTGCTTCCCCGTGCTCATAACTCCTGCAAACCTTCACACTCCTCAGGTTTGTTTTTGTCAAAAAAGATACTTCTACTTCTTTGTATGGAACAAAGAGCTCCAGTGAGAGCATGGAAAAGAATTACAAAATAAAATGGGAACAAAGCTGGAAAATGAGTGTAACGCAGATCTGCATTTACGGCTGAAATCAGCCTGGCGTGAGCACAGCAGGGTCACAACGTGAAAGTCCTCGGAATGTAACGACCACAGCTTTGGAAATAAACTGAAATCGTAACTGGGAGGGAAAAGAGGTGGCTCCCTCACATTTTTTGCAGTGCCGTGGAATATTCTGTAGTTCCAAATCGTTCCTGAGCAAATTTCAGAGTTAGTGCTACAAAGGCACGGGCAGGGAACACCCATCAGAAACTGGAATAAATGATTTACTTGAATTCATTCATTAAAAAGGGAGACGTAGTTCTGGCGTAAACCCATTACTCTCAGCTTACTCACTAGCCTGGTTGCATAGTTTTTCTAGACCTGTTCATGATACTCTGTGTCTCAAGCTTACAGGTGACAACAGAGCTTGTCTAGGAAGACAAACTGATCCACAGACACACATCTTTTCCGTGCTAATCTTCTCCTTCAGAGAACACATAAACAACAGCACCGAGAACTCCTACATAAATCACATAACTCCGTAACTTTTCCACCTGCATATTTTTCTAATCCTATCTTAAAAGATGCTGTGATTCTCCATAACAGAAAAAGGAAGCTCTTTGTCTCTGCAGATGAATAGCAAACAGAAAATAAAATACCCCACAGAAAGTCAATGTTTGGGATTTTTTTTTTTTTTTTAAATTAGAAAATCCTGATTCATCAGTATTGGACAATTTTGTCAAGATTTTATTTCCCTTTCCTGAACTCACTCTCTGAAATGAGGAAGACAGACAAAAAATAATTCCAACAGACAAAGGGCAGAACAAATAATTCCCCTTGTTGCAGACCAATGAATGTTTAACTGTGTATGAAAACTGAAAGTTGCAATGGGAGACACTAATTCCACACTTTCATTACTTTGATTGCCAGGTTCAAACTCCTGTATGAATTCAGGTGCAGCATTTCCTGTACTTCAGTTATTCTGTGGTAAAAAGCTGGTGTGGGTCTGTGTTTCAAAATACCTTTTGCATTCCACAAAAACCCTTCATGGCATAAGAAATGGCTTTTTTAACCCTCACTTTCAGTAATCTGTTCTGGTATATAAACACACAGACACACACATATGTGTAAACAAACACAAATAAACCAGCAGGGGCAACAGGCAAATGAAAGGCGTAACTGAAAAGCCACAGAGCAACATGTGAAATTATGATTTGTTTGAAACAGATTATTTCCATTATTAGACATAGCACTCTATTAATATTAATTTAAGGCTAAATAACGGCAATGCTTAATTATTTGATTAATCAGGCAGCAAGCTCTCTTGGATCCTCTCAATAAACTATTACAGACCATCAAGGCTGAGATCTCTCGTGGCTGAGATGCTGGGACAGCAAATCATGCAGAGAGGTGGGTTTTTCTCCTCCTATATTTTTTCCTCAAGGCTGACAATACACATTCTGAGAAGATGGGGAGAAGAAATTCTGAGCAAATCAGGCCATAAAATTGTACAAGTACAATAGTATACGGTTATGAACAAAACTGCCTTTTTTTTCTTCTTTTTTTTTTTTTTTTTAGCCAGGTATGTATGTTTTGAAGTCTAGACATTTTAACATTAGACACAAACATTCAAGCTTTCAGATGGTACCTGAGCTGAGATTATGTGTAACGCAACCAGAATCTGAATCAATTGATTTTTAAAACCCTTAGCAGTCTTTCAAACTGCACACCTGATCCATGTAATTCTGCCTGCTGCCAGGTACCAAAGGGATTATGGCTTTGCACCTGCTTGAAGTAATTGATTTAGGGTGAGAGACGTCTAATTCTAAGCACAGAAGTGATAGCCAGATGGGGATGTATTCCTCAACGAAAACCATGTCCTTTGTATGAATAAACAATAATTCAGGGAAAATTAAACCTGGGTGCTGACTCTGAAGGCTGTTGAGAAGGATGCTCAGTCATGGCAGTGAAACATCAAGGATATCAACGCCATTCTCAGAGAGAACTGTGAAAATCTGAGGATTGCACTGCAGGTTGTAGGGGAAAGTCCTCTCTCCATATTCAGGCTTCCCAAATTGTTTAAGTGAGTCCTGATAAAGCAGAGGCACCAGCAGCTCTTTTTAGGCGAAGCAGCACAATAAGCAATTAGTAGAATAGAAAATTCAATATTAAGTGCATGGTCTGACAGCCCCACTCCCAGGAGTTTTCTGGTGCCCACCACAGAGCCCATCACTGGAGGGGCTGCTGAAGATCACCAGCTGCACATGCTTTGTTTTATTGCTGAACAAGTAACATTAACAGCTGAAAACAAATGAATCTATTAGCACTGATTGAATGGGGAAGGAATTAAAAAATTAATTAATCCCTCCTAGTCAGAGGAATCAGAAAGAAAATTCACTAGCAAAATTTCTGCAAAGACTCAGAGTTTGTAAAGGAAGCTTGAGACCCTTTTCACTTCAGAAGCCTCTTAACAAAATGATATTCTACAGCATCTTTTTACTAATTTCTGGATATCCAAAGTGAATGTGATTATGTCTTAGAGGAAATTATTTATATAATAAATCATCAGATATCACCAATCTAAGGAACTGTTTTGACCACCTATTTCAAATGAACTGAGTTTTAAAGGTTAAATTGAGCTTTCTACTGTACAGTTACAGACTGTTATAAACTCTATGGAAAAAAAAAAATTGCAGTCTATATAATTTCTATCATCATTAAAATGTCATGACATTCAGTCCATAAGCTACAAAGACCATTCTGAAAATTGAAAGGAAAAGAGATTTTGAAATAAATGACATGACCTTCAGTTCTTTACCACTGAAGAAAAATTAAGGTGAAATTACATACCCAGATTGTGTTCACATTTCACACAAAAAAAACCCCAAATTACTGAAAGCATTTAAAAGAACTCCAGAAGAATTTGATCCCCTAAATTCTTGGAAATCTAAAAGTTTGGATGATAATGTATCACACTTGTTAGAATCGTATATGTAATACCAACATTCTTTTAAGAAGCTCTTTAAAATCTGTAACATCACCCCATCTTTTTTAGTATCTGTGACCTTCAGTAACTCAACCACTAAAATATCATAAATACACACTTCCCACCTATTATCAGTAAGAAACAAAGGTGAGCACCAGCTGTGGGAATTTACAGCCTTCACGGTGTCTGAGGACAGATTGCTAACTCCCATCCTATTGAGACCATTTCCCACTGAGGTATTGGTGCGTCAAGGCTTGAAATCAAACACCGGTCCCGTGGTCAACACACCATTTTTCTTTCCAGCATATCATTTGGTCAGACTGCAGGAATGTGATCTGGAAAATTGGGAAACCCTGAGTCATAAATTATCCCACACCTTTGCCAAGGGGATGGGTACTGGAGCAGCTGGGAAGTTTCACTTTTAATCCAGTTTAAGGCACGCTGACACCCCTGAGCCTAGTGCTGGTGCTCAGCCTGAGCTGGGTGACTTCACAACTGTGTTTCCTCAATATGCAACAGTAACAAAATGTAATAAAAATGTTAATGAGGTAAATTAAGTGCAAGAAGTTAAATGATGCTGATAATATCATAACTCTGTGTCAGCTATCTCGTGCACAACATCCACACTGAGTTAAAGGAAGGAGGAGGCGTAAGCTGTTCTTTGTATCGAGCGTGACAGTTTTTGAAACCTAAACAATCCCTCGGATAATGAATTCACAATACAAAGTCAGAAAGAAAATATTTTTCAGGGGTGTGGAACATCTTTTGTTCAGATGGTAATTTTCCATTTGGCTTAGCCCGGTTGGAAGGAAGGAAGGAAGGAAGGAAGGAAGGAAGTAAGGAAGGAAGGAAGGAAGGAAAGAAGGAAGGAAGGAAGGAAGGAAGAGGAAGGAAGGAAGGACTTGCAATATACCCAAATACATGCCAAAAAGAAAACAGACTGAGTATGTACTGATGATAGTAACCTGGTTTCTTTCTTGCTCTGTATTTCTCATGTATTTTTCCAGGAGCTGGAGTGTGCTTGAATTTCCAGGTATCTGAATTGTAGGAAACAGCCAAACTCCCCTCACTGACATAATTCTCCTTTTGGTAAAATCACAGAGGAGCAAAATGAGAGGCAGAAACTCCACATCCCACTGCTGACTCCCCTGTGCCTTTACCCAAGCTCACACCAGCTGAAGGAATACATGAATACCAAAAAACTTCAAATCCTCACTGCAAAGTTTAAGGTAAGCTCCCTTGGATTTATAAAAATGCAGAGCACCTCAGTGGTCCCAAATGACAAGTTGTCTCAAACTGGAAAGTCAAAAAAGAGAAAGGAAAAAAAAAAAAAAAAAAAAAAAAAAAGAGGAGAAAAAAAATCTCCNAGAAGGAGGACAAACAAAAGGAAAAATAAAGAAAAATCATTTACTCCCACTGAAAATGCTGGCCATGAACTCTGGATTGCTTCAATATACTGTAGGCATTTTTATCATTTCACAGCAAGACACTATCAGCTTCACTTGACAGACACAAAATGTACATTTTATAGCAATAAACTGCAAATTCCTGCTTTCCAACTTCATTCTAAAATATGTAATATTGATAATTCAATCACTATACACCTTGCACAGGGCATTTTGTCGATTGTACAACTAGACTGGTTCATTACTGTCATAAATACTGGCCTACAGAGTGCTGGGATACAATGCAATGTATACTGAGATGCTGTATCTACCTCTAAATTTCAATTATATGCATCCCAGTATGCATGTGTGTATATATATATAAACTTTTTCTTGTCTCTTTTTCACTGTCTCTTTTTCATATTCCAGTTGCTTGCAACCCATGTTCCTTCCCCTTGGCTCTGTGCATCTCACTGCACCCTATTGCATCCACTTGCACTTAATATTCCTCCCACACGTGCATTTCCTGACCTGTGGGGACAGAAGTATCAGCACAGAGCTCAGCACAAAGACCTGGCATTGAGTGCCACCACATTTTAACTTATTTGCTTCCAAGAGCAGTTGAGTGGTTCTCAAATAGAGTTAATTCTGGTTTATTTTTTCATGGTTGGATGAGACTTGACTTCACATTGACGACTTTCTCCACCAGAAGCAGCCTAGATCATCTTGAAATTGCCTAAGCCTTGTTTTCTTTGACTTCCTTGCACCAAGTTTTATTACACGTGCCTGGGGCTAATATTGGCCCCTTTTACTGCCACCTTGCTGTACTTTTTTGATTCTCTACTACACTTACACCTGCCCTGCTGCTGGAGGTCTGGAGTTGCTGCATTTGGTGTCTGACCCATCACAGCCTCCGCCTCCCTCTTTCCCAATGCCCAGGACTTTCTGAGGGCTGAAACATCAACTCTGTCCATCTCTTGCCCCCTTTTGTCATACTGACCTGCCAAAATCACCTCACAGTCTCCTAGTAGGTTCTGTCTCTTTTTTATTACTTCTGTTTTCTACATTTCTGTTATTCTGGTATTGCTCTTTCCATGTTTTCCTGGAATATCCATCCTTGAGGGTATTCAAATTTGCCTAAGACCTTGGAGCAATCTGATCTAAGATCGCCACAGGCTTGGAACAGAGACTTTCACAGGTCCTTTCCATCCTAACTTTTCTGTGACTGTCTCACAACTAAATGGGAAGCAGGATCTGAGTTGTCCATTCGGTCTTGATGCTGGGTATTGTCCATGAAATCTTTACAGCACCATCAAATCCACCAAAACTTTGCTTTGTGTTTTCTTGACTTCCTTTCTTTTGTATGGAGCTCTTGCTTACGTTTTTTCCTTTGCCACCAACGCCCTTTGTTACTTCACGGGTACTGAGATGAAGTAATCCTGTACCCAAATTCCATGTATAGCTCTCTGCCATCGCTATTTGGAGCCATTTCATTTGCTCAGATCTGCTTTTCTCAGCAAATGATTCACAATTCCCATGAACACTCCTGCTTCTAATTCCAGATTCGTTAACATTTTCAAGGCTACTCCCAAATACCACTGTTCTAACACTGCAGTGTCTACTCTTTCAGTTTTTTATTGCATGCAAGAGAAAATGTAGAGAGCTCATGAACAATGATCACAACCCATTGAGGGCATGAATCATCAAAACACACGTAATTCCTTACCTTAGTGCCTATATAACTTCTTGAGCTATTTCCTCCCCAAATAGGGTTAGAAATTCTTAATTCTGAACTTGTCATTTCTGTTGCCACTATAAACCCAGGGCTTTTATGCTGGTGGGACACCCAGTGACCCTGACTATGGAAATTTATTGCACATTTTGGACTCACCAGACAGTGATCACTGAGAATAGCTGGTTTCAGGTAACAGCATTTAAGAGACTCTCTAGCAATACAAGGAAACTCTTGCTTCGTGCTGAGGCACTGGCAGAGATTCTGCAACTGCAGGTTGTCTTCCAGACTGACTTTCTGTTGTCTCCTCGAAACATTTATTTCCTACACCTGACCATGTATCCAGCTTTAACATACACCATTATAAACACAGAATTTTAAAGATGTAAAGGGTTTGCACAGGGAACGTTGGAGAGCCAAGATTCCCAAATGTATTTAGCTTTAGAATACTTGGATTAAGGAAAAATCTGGTCTTTGGGGAAGACCAGAGATGTTTTGTCCATGGAGGCTGTGGGTGCCCCATCCTGAAGGTGTTCAAGGTCAGGTTTCCCAGGGTTTGGAGCAACCTGGTCTAGTGGAAGATGTCCCTGCCCATGGCAGGAGGTTGGAATTGGATGGTCTTAAAGGTCCATTTCAACCCAAACTATTCCTGGGATTCTCTGATAAGACCCCTCTTTTTTATTGTTTGTTTGTTTTTTAGTTTGTTGATCTTCATTAACAGAGTTTTTAACGAAGTCCCATAAATAATTCCACTGAGAAGCACAGCTGGAACACAGCTTTCCCCCAGCACCATAGAGAAAATGAGCAACAGAGCATAACTGAAAGTCTTGAATCACTTTTCTTTACCATAGAAAGAGAAATGTGAAGCTCTCCCCTAAAGGAAATTTTTATGTAAACCAGAGTGGATTACCAGCATGGCCCCAGCTGCTCTTGGATTAAAATATGGATCTGCAGTTGCAGAAATTAGAATCACCCAGAAGTCTGCTGAAATTGATGTCACGATGCTGTGAGGGACGTATGGAGGATATATGATGCTATAAAGGACGCAACCTCAGAACCAGATGGTCTGATCAAAACCCTCCCTATGTCTGAGAAGAGTCTTACTGGTTTTTATAGGATTTGAACGATTTCTTATTGTAAAAGAAGTTCCTTTGTTGCTGAAGGAAGATACACTACATTATTCTGCATTTATAAGTTACAAGCATGTCTTGGGAACTTCCATTAAAAAACTCAAACCTTCAGTTACAACTTTCTGCTGATTTATTGCACTTTAATTTCATACAGATCATTCAGAAATAAATCTGATCTACTGCATCAGATCTTTTTTTCCCTAACATCTTCTTAATACCCCAAAATGATCAAGAAGGCAAACTCCGTAACAGAGTCGGCTACTTTCAGTATCTGGCTATCAAGATGTAGCTTAATAGGCAGGGTTCATGTTACAAGCAGCAAGTAAAATAATATTTCTTTTCAATAATATTTAACAGCAGCAGTGGAAAAATCACCACTGAACACCTGCGTTTTCCTTGCATCAACAAGAAAATATGGCACAGAATCAGAGTAATAAAAGGAGAGCTCAACCACACGGTTTAAGAGTATTTCTGGAATAGTCAAGTGAAGTTAAATCTTCTCTATTGAAATTAAACAATGAAAGTAATGATTGTAAAATATCCCTGAATTGGGTGCATTCCTGAGGATACTTCATCTTTAAGTAATACTTTCAACATAAATATACAATTTTACCTATTAAAAGAAATCTAAATTTTATTCCCAGTTATTGTGAAAGATGGAGAAAACAGAAATGCAGGAAAATACGGATTGAAGAAAAGAGAAAATGCACTAAGTGTTTAAGACTCAAGAGCTGTTTTCACATTGTTCTTCTGCATGGATATTACAACAAAATGTAGGTCTCCTCTGCTTTGCTTTTTTAGAACCGTCCTGAAGTGTGTTCATTGCTTCCTCACATATTCCATTTTTCACTCTTCAGCCTCTCACTCCATTCTCTCCCCACTCTTTTCCTTTTCCTGACAGACAATTATGTGGTTTTGCCCTTGAGTCCCAACCTCTCCAGCAGTGCAGGTCCCCTGCTCCATCTAGTGGGATCACTGCTGCTCCAACAGCCTGCATTGCCCAGGGAAAGGGATGGAGAGCACAGGGACCAGCCGGGCCTCGGATACAGCTCCAGACTGTGGCTCATTACCCAGCTACGTTTAACTGTGAAGTCCAGTTTGTTTTACAAAATGTGGAGCACAATCCAAAATTGCCACTGGTATTACCTGACCACCGTAGCAAGAGTTACAGTTCTCAACACCGACGGATTTTACAGAACGTCGCAACAGGGTTTTTATCTGCCCTGTGTCAAACAAAAGGAGATGCACACCACCAGCTTGATATTAACACCCAAAGAGCCAGCCCTGCCTAAACATGTATGACTGCAAGCAAAGATAAATTGATGCGAGTCCTTCCAAGCTTTTGCAAGAGACTCTGAACGCCAATTTGGTAAATAAAGTATTTAAGCCCTCAGTGCTATGTGGGCTGCTGTAAGATTAATATTTGAAAGTCTTTGGCAGCACAAAAAAGGTCTTTAATTTATTTTCACTCTAATAATCATGGTCAGCACCAGCACAGGAAACTGGCTCCCTGGTTATTCTTTTAATATCAATGTTTTTGTGATGTAAGGCAGAACTTCCATCTTTTGCTTTTATGTATATTCACTGTGCACCGGGCCCTGAAGCACTGACTCGAGGAAGGTCTGTCCTTAGCACACACTAAATAAACTCAGATCTCACCACTGGGCTCAGATTTATTTGCAGTGGTGACAGCTGAGTCAGCGTGTCCTGGGAATTTGGAATTTAACTTGGCTGGGATTCAGGGCCAGCAAAGTGAGCTCACCTGAGCCCAGCCAGGAGAGGGTTTGTGAATGTGTCTCCCATCAGGTAATGGGACATCCAAACTCCTCAAGAATATGATCCTAATGCCAGTGAAGTTGGGAAGACTCATGAGGACTGAATGCAAACCCCTAATATTAAATTTTGCCAGCTTGTGGGAGGCTGCTCTCTCTGTTGGATGTCAAACACCAAACTCACTCCTGCTTCAACTGGTGCATAGCACACTCACATACACCCACTCAAATGACACAGAAATCCAGACATTCTATGCCAGTCCATAGAACTCTGCATATCACAACTGCTTTAAGTATAAGGCAACTTCAAGATCAGACACATTGTAATGAAGAAAACATTGATTCTTCTTCAGGGGAGATGGGATAAGTGCACAGTTCCAGAAATTATTCCTGGAGCCCCAGGAGGACTTTAAAAGTGCTATCATCTTTTATCAGTGTTAATTACATCGGGCTGGAACCACCAAATCCTCACCTGGAACATATAAATGGGTATTTCCAAACTGATGTAGTAGAGTCCATAATGTATTTTGGGCTCCTCATGCAGTTAATGGACAAGGCCATTCAGAGCAGAGATGGAATTATTGGCTGCCACAGGTGCTCTAAGCCTTCCCAAGTTAGGAACTGAACTTGCTGTTACTGTCCCTTGGTAGTGTCCATGAAGGATTTTGTGTAATGCAGCTTCTCTGACTCTGAACGCAGGACAGTAGAATCACAGAATGATTTGGGTTGGAAAGGACATTAAAGCTCATCCAGTTTCCACCCCCTGGCATGGGCAGGGACACCTTCCGCTATCCCAGGTTGCTCCAAGCCCCGTCCAGCCTGGCCTGGAACACTTCTAGGGATGGAGAGCGTGGCAACTTGAATGCATTGCATTGCCTGCTGATCTAAATGGTTTTAAGCAGCTTTGGAAGCTCATGTCTGTACTGAACACAGTATTCAGGAGGTGAGACCACCGCAAAGCAGAGACTGCTGCAGCCATCATTTTGCACGGGTGCACGTGTCTGTGTTTCTCTAATAATTCCACGTTGCTGTGACTCCAGCACCCTGAATCCCTGACTATAAATGCCACTCCACTGGAGAGAAAAGCCACATGCTCGGGCACAATCGCTGTTAGCAGCGAGCAGAACTGCTCTGCAAGTCCCATCTGCTGGGAGGTCGAGGCTTCATTATCAGAACGAGTAAACGAGAGATTAAAATGGATTTTGGCCAATTCAGCACATCTGCCGTGGAGCAACATCAACCACTGGAGCTTTCAGAGGAGATGAGTTATTAAATGGAGTTTCTCCAGAGACAGAAAAGGTGTGAAAGGCACAGCAGTGCTGCAGCTGCCTCTTGCTGGGACAAATCCACCTGACCCCACCCTCAGGAACATCCTTGGATGTGTCCCAGCGCCGTGTGATCTCCGAGGTGATGGTGCTCCCGTGGCTGTCATGTCCACAAGTGGAGACATAACTAAATCAACACAAACCTTCCTGGCACATCCCTGCTCACCTGGCATTAACACCCAAATGATAAGTTTCTGACAAATTCTTCAGCGTGGCTCATGAGCAAGTGAGTGCCAGACAGGTGAATTAGACCTGTACTATAATAAAAAAAAATAAATATTAAAAAAACGGAATAACACCGCTAAAGAGTCAAATTTCCAATATAAACTCAAATCACCTTGTAAACACAAACCACCATTGTCTACAAAGCTGAGCACATGGATGCTGGTGAGAATGTGATGCTGAAAATGGTGGTTTAGTGACTTATTATGTTAATTTTATTCAGTAAGATTAAGTACTGAACTGTACTTTTACCAGGGAATCAAGTGTGTTTGTAAAACACGTATTTCCTTACCCCTGAGCTATCTACAGAAAGGAAGAAAAAAAATTTCATATTTTTCTTTCAAGGTGTTTTGATGCACCAATCAATCACTGCTTCAGGTTCTCATTAAATGCATAACTCAAAAGAAACCCTAAAAAAGTTTGTTGTTCTTTTTTTTTTTTAATACAACAAAAGAAAAAAAAATACAACAGATACTCTGATTTTTGTCAGGAAAAAATTTTTCTTTCTTCCATAGTATAGTTTGGTTCAATAATTCTCATGCAGAATCATAGACTATGCCGAGTTGGAAGGGAGCCATTAGGATCACTGAGCCCAACTCCTGGTCCTACCCAGGACACCCCAAGAATCCCACCATGTCCCAAGTAAAGACAAACCTACATTTTTAGTAACCAAAAATAATGTATTTACAATTCTAAATCCTAAAACCTTAGAAAGCATAAAACAAATACTTATAAATTAATTAATTAAAGGCCAAAAAAGGTTTTTGCTCCCTCATCTTACTGTCCCATTGTGACTAATTCTCTTTTAACGGGATGAATAATTCAGCAATGATACAAAATTCTCCTATCTGTAAATAGAACAAGAGGAACAGTGAGACTCAACAGCTCCAGGAATATTTTTTTTTTAATTTAACTCCAAGGACGACCAGATTTTTAGGCTCTGGTCCATTCCTGCAGCAGTTTATGCCAAATTCCACTAGGTGTCATCTACCACTGTATTTCTACTGGGAATATGAAAACGCTGGCACTGAAGACATCTCACATTAATATTTAGGTATATTAGTCCTTCCTTCTGTTAAGTTCTCGGGATGTATCTATAAATTCCCATTCTATATCTCACTTATGCACGTATCTTGTTATTACAGCCACTGTCACTACTCTTAATTAAGCTTTTTTTCTAAGAAAATATACTTTCTTGCAGGCATGGAAAGCTGCCACGTTCTCAGGAAAAAAGAATAAAAATCATCAAACTAATTCCAAAGGAAAACAAAACCTGTTCCATGCCTTTTTATACGCCATTCCTTATGCCTGAATGCTGCTATTTTTGGATGAACACAGCGTTTCTGAGATACAGCTAGAAGCAGTCAGTCACAGGAACCAAGAGAACGGCGTGAAGTCGTGTCAGGGAGGTTTAGGTTGGGTACTGGGAAAAGGTTCTTCCCCCAGAGGGTGCTGGGGCACTGCCCAGGCTCCCCAGGGAACGGGCACGGCCCCAAGGCTGCCAGAGCTCCAGGAGCATTTGGACAACGCTCTCAGGGATGCACAGGGTGGGATTGCTGGGGTGTCTGTGCAGGGCCAGGAGCTGGACTCAATCCTTGTGGGTCCCTTCCAACTCAGGATATTCCATGATTCTGTGATTATTCCAGTCTTGCAATAAAACCACCTTCAGTGGTTCTGAGAGCTCAGTGAATATTCTGGACGTACCAACAGCACCATCAAACCTGCATTGCTGAGAGGCTGATATTCCTTGGATAAGAGCTGGAGAAGCTGGGTAGTACCAAACCCACAATAGTCCTAAACTATTTTAGGGATCTGACTTTCTGCATCTTAAGACAATCTTTGCAACCCACCCTGTACAACTCAAATCTACCTCTGGTCATTATAAATGCAAATCAAACATTCAGCTGACATTTGAAACCAGAAAATTACAAGATAAATGTTGTTTTCAAATGTACAATGGAGTTCATGTAACATCAGTACAGAAAGGTATCGTTGCTGTCTGAGACACTGATACTGAAATGTGATAAAAAATCCTACTGCTCCTGTTCAAGACTGATAAACCCCAAATATAAGGACTGAGAGAAAATTGCTGCCAGTGCATTCAGCAGCACAGGGCTGTCTGTGCAAGGAATGGGACCCAGAGAAACTTGCTGTGTTTACAAGAGTAAATATAACCAGAAGGACATAGTATTTTGAACAGCCAATACCTCTAGAAGAAAGGAGCAGCAAAGACTGATTCAAGTTAGAGGGCAATTCTGCCCAAGAACAATTAGATATGAGAACCAATTAATTTCAGTTAATGCAGAAAAGATAAACAACCATTAAAAAGGTTAAGGTTTCTGAAACCTTAACCTTCTCAGCTGAGAGTATGAACAACTATTTTTAAGATGGACATTTCTCTGCTTACCAAAGTCACATCATACAATTCCTGTTGGAAGAGGTTATGAAAAAAAATCAATGCCTTTCTGAAGCAACTAAGATAATACTATTTTTTTATTAACTTTGTTAATGTAACCCTTAAAATTAACGTTTCACAAATTAAATTTGATTTTACTTTTTAGTTAATTATGGTTAAACATTTTACTATCTCAAGATATGGCATCTATCTTCTACCTCAATGAAACAACACACTATAAATGTAGTAAACATTTATCTCTCATAAGGAACCAGATAGCACAGGTCAAATGCTAATAATTTTCAATCGTTCTTGTTGCATTATTTACAATATGTTTCCAAGCCCAGGCCTATAGGTACAGTTTTTAAAATGCTGAATTAAAATACTGCAGAATTAATAATTACTTTATTGTGCGCAGAGTTCATGCTACACATTGGACATGGGTGGCAGGGGTTGGAGTGAGATGGGCTTTAAGGTCCTTCCAGCCCAAGCCATTCTATGATTCTATGGTTCTACATTTTTCGGTGGTGGTGGTTCATAAAAGAGCTAGACTGGAAAATTTCCCAGAATTTCCAACTTCAAGGTGACTTTTGGGAATCGTATTTAGCAAACTAACTTAAGGTAACTGGTAAAAAAAAAAAAAAAAAAAAAA
>VZTI01004486.1:401607-428409 GCA_013397865.1 Struthidea cinerea
AGTTTGTGGCCTTATAGGGCATTGTTTGCCTGTTACCATCATAGGTAAAATCTGTGCAATACCCCAGGTGATTGGGGGACACTGTGAGGAACATCTTTCCTGTTTATATGGTGTTATATCCTGTTGGGTGCTGGTATTTAGGGAATTCTGACTGCACAATAAATGGCTTTGCATCTCTCAACCTGATGAGCAAGTCCTTGCCCATGCGTCATTACTGCAGAACAGAAAAAAGCTATCCCTGTAGAGATTTCCCTACTTTTTTTTTTTGTAACTTCGTCTATGTAATCAGTGTTTAACTCCATGGAAAATGCTTCCTTTATTATTAACAAAGATGGTGCAGCCTGGGTCACTTCCCATGTGGCTCTCTATTGTATCTATTCCTGCAGTTTCTCTTCACCTTCACCTTTACCTCTTCAATAACTTCTTTCATTCCAGTCTTTATATCAATGCCCATAAAATGTTGGTGTGTTGGACAAATAGTGCAGTGTCACACCATCTATTTATATTTCAGATTTCACATTTGAATTTGCAAATGAGTTTCCAAATGGCTTCTCACCATAGTCACTGAGTGAAAAGCTTTACACAGCTCAGAGATACCTGAGCACCTGAATCAGGGAATCAGCTTAAATTCCCACTATTATGGGAAGCTTTTCCCCCCTCACTTCCCATGTACATTTATTTGCAATATTTCCTTATAAGCACTGGTTTATAAAAGATGCAGTAGGTGGGCTCTGAACAGTAACACTGTCACCTGTGATTTCAGTGGAGCAGCCAAGTCAGTCCTAAAAACCACATTTTTCTCCCACAGTATCCCTGCACAAACTCCTCAGGATGGGTAACTCCAATGTAATTAACAGCTGGTCTTTTCCCATCCTCCCTTTTCCCACTCAATCAATTCACTATTAGCATTAACCAGAAATTTCCCAACTTACTAAATATCTTGTCATTTCCCAGTCAAACCCCCCAAAACACAAGTTCTTCCCTCTTTAAGAGACATTTGGAAAGTAGAGGTGAGAAGAGCCCAGCCTCCAGAGAGACTGCAGGAGCACACAGGGATCTGCAACCAACTCAAGCGAACTGCTGAAAATTCAAATTATGAGATAGGTCTAATGCTCCTAGATGAAAACAAAGATTTACTCTGCGGGCAGCTAGGATTTCCATGCCCTGCCCTTTAAGTATGGAAGGATTCACATCATATCCAATATTGAGACTGCATATTTTTGAAACATCCAGAAAAGCATGTCTAGCACTAAATATTATATACTGGTTGTAAAATGGAAGACAAAGTGTGACTTGAGAGCTGGTTTTAATGAAGAAGTGTTTCCACAAACCCTCACGTCAGGATGATCCTTTTGGGTCCCTTCCAAGTGAGGATATTCTACGACTCCATGTCAGCCAGATCTTATGGTATTTTAACAAGCATCACAAAGACCACACAGTGTGTGATGTGTTTTTCTAATGAGGAGCAGAAAGGATGGAGCTTTACCAGAAGGGGGAATTTTAGATCAACGTGAGACACCAATCTTGCATGGCCAAGACCTGCTCGTGGTTGATTTTTCAGACACTTTGTACACTGTCTACCAATGTAATGATCAAGGTGCAAGAATTATTTACACTCCCTTCCTTTTTGAACCCAAATCCTTCATGGATAAGGCTGAGACTGGAGCAGACTTGGGGGAACAGGCTAAAATAATGAGAAAAAACACAACACAAACCATTCAGTGGTCTACAGTTCTATGATTTCTCAAGAACACTTTCCATATCCAACGCCAGGGACGTAATTGCAGAATTTCTGCCTTGTCCTGAAGAGACCACTCTGTCAGCATTGTAACTATTGGCCTCAAAGACCTGCCAGCTTCAGTCGTACAAATAGTTCAAAGAGTCATTACTTCAGGGTTTTTGTCTGTGTAGTGATAAGTAGATAAAGGGCATTTGGTCCAAGAAAGGTTACGAGTTGCACAAAGGGATCGCAGCGTGCCGTGCCGCATGCCTGCTCACATGAAAATGCCCCTTTTATCGTTGTACATAAATACACAGCAACGTTTGCAAAGTCTCCAAATTATTTCATTTCCTTGGGAGAAAGAAACTGTAATTGGGTGGGCTGTGCGAGCTCATTCTTCCTCCTGCTAGTTAAGCCATGGACATTCATCTTTCCACAAAGAGCCCAAATTGTTCCCGTTGCACTTGTATGTTTTGTTGTCTCATTTTAACTGACCCATCAGACCATAAAGAGCAGCACAAGGCGCTCACATCTATTAACTGGTGTCATTAGGAGTCCCTTCTCATTTATTGTTAAAAGGACTAACACCTCCTAGGAAAGAACTGAAAGTCTCATGCACAGCCACTCTGAGGCAATGCTGATTAAATATAATTCCTCATTAAAAGATACCAAGCAGCTGGGCCTGGCTTTTAGAGTATACAGACATTTCTTATTAAGGTTCAAATGAATAAACAAAGTTTCGTTTGTGGTTTTCTTTATCCTGCATTATTCCCCTCTCAGAGCAGGCTTTTGGCTCATTGTGAAGAACAGCAGAATTATATTCATGTGACTCTTAAGTTTCACCTATATCTCCCAAACAAAAATTGTTATTTCCAATGTAACTGCTGCCAGAAGACATTCATCAGCTGAAGGCTTTGAAACTTCAATTAACAGGTGACCTGTAGGCAGCAATGTCTGGCTGTGGGCCTTGAACACACATAAAACAGCGCATTAAAACCACTGCTACATTAAACAGCTTCACAGGGCACCGAGCACCTGAAGACACCCTGTTCTCTTTCCACCTTCACGAAAGAGATTGTCCCTTCACCAATCCTGCAGGACACAAACGGTTCTTAGGGAAATGCTCTGACTGCAAAACACTGATGTGAAGTGATGGACAACACAGAAGGGCATTAATAATGGGATCTGGTCCCTTTAGAGATCCGTCGCTGTCTGTGTATTTAACGAGGACATTATACAGCGTGGATATCCATAATAAGGTCATCCTACTCGCCTGGCCGTATTAATAAAATAATCTCATGCTGGCTGAATGGAGGCTGTTCAAAAGACGCAGCAGGAACGCGCAGGAGGGCTGGGAGGTGATGGAGCCCGACGGCTGCAAAGCCACGCCCAAGCTGTGCTGCCAAAGGGGACACGGCAGCAAAGAACAGACTCTGAGATATCTGTGGTAGCCCAAAAAGCCTCATGTAAGATAAACTGCCTACTGCCAGGCATGCTTTTAAACGGTCTGGCTTAGACTTGCTTTACACGTACACGGGGGAACCACACAGCAACTGGAAAATCCTGAAATGTATTCAAGTACCTGACTGAATTATACTGTGTAACAATTCTGTTGGACCCAGCAGGGCTGGTATCTGTTAATCAGGCAGTTTATGGAGCTCTTTCACAGAAACAAATCGTACCTCAACAACTATTCAGTAATTCTCATTCCACAGGTGATGGGACCTGTCTCTAAAGCCTTTCAGAAGCATATCAAGAACCTGCTTCCTGACTATTTCACTAATTTTTCTAATTTAAAACAAAGCAACAAGATCATTTTTGGCAACATACAGAAAAGGAAAGTTTTCTCCTGACTGCTAATGATGCAAATAATAAAAACAATCTCGGATTGAATTTACCCTCTGCACAGAACTCTTGCACAGAAATTGCATTCACTCGGATTATAACAGAATTTACTCCCAGTTAATAAATAAAAGCCTTTGTATGATATAATCAATGAAACAAACAAAGTTGAAGCACTTCTGCATCTCTCTTCATCCATGGCTCTGTTTGAACAGTTCTCCAAGTAAGCCTGCCAGACCTTCTGTGCTGAGGGGCTTTTTGTTTCAAAAAGCATTTCATGGATTATGGACACAGTGAAATCCTATATATCAAGGAAATTTATGTTTTGTCTGGTCTTCTCAACTTTCTTACACCTTCAGTGCCTGCAAACTTCCCAGGAACTGATGGGTCAGCAGGTCAGCTACCTCCCTTCAGCATCCACAAACTACACCCTGGAATATCAGCAAAAAAAGGAACGTGAGGGGTCAGCTTTTCCCAGGGCTTGTTTCTGCAGAAAGAGTAGAAATAGGGGAGATATCAAAAATATCAGGTTTATGTGGTTCACACCTTATTCTTCTCATAGGCACCTTCAGTGGATTCATCATCCCTTAGCAGAGCTCTTTAAGGTAATAATTAAAAAGAGCCATCCCAAATGTGAATGTCCTTTCCCATGACCAGGCTGGCAATAAGCCATTATCAAAGGATGATGTCTAAATTTATCTGGCTGAGGCCAGAAGGTGTAGAATCATAAATCATTAAGGTCAGAAAATACCTCTAAGATCACTTAGCCCAACCATTAACCCAACACCACCGTGTTCACCACTAAACCAACTTCCCAAGTGCCACATCCACCTTTTGAACACTTCCAGGGATGGTGATTCCACCACTGTCCTGGGCAGCCTATTTCAATGCCTGACCACCCTTTCCATGAAGAAATTTTCCCTAATATCCAATCTAAACCTTCCCTGGTGCAACTTGAGGCCATTCCTTTTGGTCCTGTCACTGCATGCCATGCATTGCAGAAAACTTCACATCAATATACACTGGGAGAAAAAAAAAAAGAAAAACAACAACCTAATTATATTAATTTTAAAATAGTTTTCCAAATTAATTGGCTTTAAATGCTGTGATATAGAAGAATCCATTGTTATACCAGCAGAAATCAATAACTAGGAACAATTTACTGATCTTATCCCCAGTCAAAACAGCTGCTCTGAACATGTTTTCTTATGTTCTTTCTTTCTCTTGTGTAGCACAACTGCACCTAAGGACTCCTTGATGACCAAAGTTTCATCCTGTTCCTATTAACATAAACAAGATTTGGAAAATCCCCCACAATTTGACACCACAAATGTAATACCCAAGAATTATGAAAACAATAACCCTGCAACAAATTCCTTGGATTTATTTTAATGATTCCTGGCAAATGAGCTCTGGGGGAAGGCAGGTTAACATTAACATACACACATTAGCATACATCCACATACCAAAAAAAACCACAAAGGCCTCTACTGAATAGCTCTAAGTAGATTTGAGGCACTGATAACCCAAGTGCTTTCCCTGAGTCATTTTATAATATTCACTTGGAACATTCTGGATGCTCATTTTGATGAATTGACTCAAAAGCAAAAGTCTGCATATGGATAGACTCATCCCAGATGCCTTGCAGACTTCAGGTGAACTGCAAATAGTGTGTCCTTCTGACCCCGTTACATCTGAAGTTTTACCCTTCTCTACAGGAGGAAAAGACTCTCTGACTCTACCTGTGATGGCTGATAGAGATTTATGTACATGATTCAATACTTGGGCATTGAAGCTGAAAAAATTCAGAACACCAATAAACTCCTAAGTGAGAATAATAAACTCACAGGAAAACTGATCAAGGCTCAGTGAAATCTTCGGATCAAAGCTGCAGGGCAAAGGTACAGATGTGCTGGCAGCCCCACAATCCAGCCTCATCCTGGGCTGCATCCAAAGCAGTTTGGGCAGCAGGGGAGGGGAGATTCTGCCCCTCTGCCCCACTCAGGTGAGACCCCACCTGCAGAGCTGCTCCAGCCCTGGGGTCCAACAGCAGAAGGACGTGGAGCTGCTGGAGCCAGTCCCAAGGAAGTCACGGAGATGCTCTGAAGGCTGGAGTCCCTCTGCTCTGGAGCCAGGCTGGGAGAGCTGGGGGGTGTTCACCTGCAGAAGAGAAGGCTCCAGGGGAACCTCAGAGCCCCTTCCAGTGCCTAAAGGGGCTCCAGGAGAGCTGGAGAGGGACTTGGGACAATGGATGGAGTGACAAGACAAGGGGGGATGGCTTCACACTGCCAGAGGGCAGGGTTGGATGGGATCTTGGGAAGAAATCCTTCCCTGTGAGGGTGGCGAGGCCCTGGCACAGGCTGCCCAGAGAAGCTGTGGCTGCCTCATCCCTGGAAGTGTCCAAGGCCAGGCTGGACGGGGCTTTGAGCAACCTGGGATAGTGGAAGGTGTCCCTGCCCATGGAAGGGAGTTGGAACAAAATGGGCTTTAAGGTCCCTTCCAACCCAAACCATTCCATGATTCTGTAATTCTACATCAATTAGTCTGAGCTGGTTAACACACAAGGTCAGTCTAAACCAGACCACAGGCAGTGGGGACAGACAGGAGCCTCAGCGGGCAGCTCAATCTGTCACACTTAAGTAACTGAACACATGGGATGACTCTTTCTTGAAAGGTGCTTGTCTCTTTTCCACTTACTTAAGAGAGTTGAGCTGTATGACAGGTTTTTTGGTTTTTTTTTTTGAGAGATGAAGTTAGGTGAGATCCATTATTCGTCACCTTTCAAAGCAGCACGGACTTAATCACCAGACATAATGCAGGTGGAAATTTATGTCATATGTTATGCCAAAGGTCAGATTACACATAATCAGAATGGCCCTTTTGACTTTAAAATCTATAATGGTTACAGATTAGGAGCAGGTCCCTTGAAGGCAGCACAGTTACATGGATGGGAAACTGATGTGAAATGAAAGTCATTCATGACAACTCGGTTATATTTCTTTTTAATAATGGATGTCAATAAAGAAAGCTCAGTTCATTTTTAAATGACTGAACTTTTGAAGCGATCTGCTAATGGCTCCTGTGACATTGACAAAACCTGAACAACATTTATCAGGTACATAAAGCTGAGAACATGGTCTGTACTTTGCACCAGAGAAATTTTCCCTAAGCTATCCCATGCTTGCTGGCATCTTTAAGAAAAAATGGCTTTTTTACATAATAAATATTACTACTGTCTCAAGAGACAGATGATATGAAATTGTTCGACTTCCCAACAAACCAATATTTTTTATCTGCATAGAAGATTGTGTTTTGACTTCTGTCGGGAAAAAATGCACTCTAATAAACATAGTAACTCAGATGAGTGTGTTGGGCAAAAGCTGAATAACATCAGATTTACATATTTTTAAATAGGGATTGTCTGAAAGTGTCTTAATTTTTACCCCATTCAGATTCAATGTTTTCACTGGGATTTGTCAGGTGTATGCACCTAAATAAGCAGGAACGGGATACAACTGTGAACAGGACTGGAATTTACTGCAAAAGGAGATACATCACAATAGAATCAAAAAACATATTTTTTTTAAATGTATACTACAAAATCTTCATATTTTGGCATCTCCATGATTCTCACTTCAATATGACCAGGGGTCAAGCTGTGGCTGCCCGATCCCTGGAAGTGTCCAAGGCCAGGTTGGACGTGGCTTGGAGCAACCTGGGATAGTGGAAGGTGTCCCTGCCCATGGCAGGGGGTGGCACTGGATGGTCTTTAAGGTCCCTTCTAGCCCAAACCTTTCTATCATTCTGTGATTATTTTCCCCAGTCATAACAATAAAACAGAGTCTCTCTGTCCCTATTATTTATTTTTAATGGCAGTTTTCCACTGACAGAATAGAATGATGTACTTTAGTCATATACTGACATTTTTATTAATACACTGACACAACGGAAACAAAATAATAAAGCCCCAGAGAAATGATTATTTAGCGCGGCTGGGAAGGGTAGCAACACACAGTGGGTAACAGAAGCCAGATCTTACAGCTAAAATTTTATCTGAAGCATCATTAATATAATTTCATTTCTCTGTAATTTACTTATCTGAGGACTGTTAAGAATTTATTTCCAAAACCATCTGGACTCTCAAAAGAACTTCTAAACTTAAAATTGAACTGGACCAGACATCAGCCGGCAATAGTTGCCTCAGGGATTATAAAACACTTTAAAGAAACCCACCCTATAATTAAGTTATTGCCTCAATTCCTAGTGCAAAAGTTACAAGTAAACCCCACAGCAGGAAGAGAACACAACGCCTTACAACCATCCCCATTGTCCCGGCTCCTTCTAGCCAATGGATTACAGGGAACAAGGCAGTTCCATAATGTTTAACAGACACGTCAGTCCCAAAAATCCTTGTTAATCTTTCTAACAAGGAAAAAATTCTTACTGCCCGTCAAATCCGCTGACTTGAATATCCTTAAGCAGATGAACTTAATCTCAGTAGGAGCATCCTGTCTATGGTACATCTCTGGGTGAGATTCGTCAATAATTCACAGCAAGCCAAAAAGAGTCAGAGAAATGATGAAACCAAAGTAGGAAGAGGAATAAAGTCTTAATGATCACGAAAAGCCCTGGATTATGAGATAAATATTGTATAAACATACTCCAAATCTTAGTTGTATCTAAACGTTACAGCTTCAAGATAAATATGCTCTGGAAACAAAAAGTCCTTACTTTTTCGTCATAATCACTGCTAGCAAAATGACTAAGTAAAGTACTTTACAGTTTTCTTCAAATTTTGATTAAATTTATTCAGATTTAGGTTCTGTTTCTCTTCCATTTACTATCAAATTTTTTTAATCAATTGTACAAGATTTGTTGTCTGTTTCTCTCTCCACAATTAGCAGGTTAGAGATTTTAAGATTCACCTACTGCACACAGACACATCACCAGGCAAGGCTAGATGAGCAAGGTACAATTAAGCTTTTCAAGGCACTTGAACAATACCACCACATCAGCAGAATTTTGTGATTGAGTCATTAACAGAAGCTCTTCAAGAAACTATCTGGTACAAGGAAAACTTCCCTCACAGATCTGTATCCTGTTAAAAGATCAAAGACAGTCAATTTTCCCAATGAGGGGAAGTTATGAGCAGAATCCCACATGAACCTGCTTTGGTTCTTTGCTCATCTTTATGTCTCTAATTGATCTAGAGCTGGTGAAGGAGTGAAATCTGCTTATACACCAAAATATTCAGCACAGTTAAAACTAGATCGGTATTAGAGTGTTGCAGCACCCCAACAGTAGATTTACAACAATATTTCCTATTTCAGTAGTTCGCTCAGGAAGGAAATCTTGTGTTAGCTTGAGTTGTTCTATAAAAGCACATTTATAAATGAACAGAAGGAACTATTTTGAAAGGCTTAGAGAACAACACAGAGACCATCACCCATAAAGGTGTGGGGGGCACCTCTGTCTGCAATGCCACAGCTGAACCAAAAAACAGAAAACACAGACTAGAGTAATAAAGGTATGAAAATTCTACCATTGAAAATGAGCTTTGTGGAGAAAGGACAGGAGAAAAAAAAAAAGGCAGACCTATGCATTTATAAATGTAATGGAAAAGGTGAACAGAAGTTAATTCTTCATTGCTCTCATTATAAAAGACCTTGGGGAGAACTGCACTGAGTGATTAGACAGAGGAAAATAAAATACTTTCTCACGCACAAACATTTGTCATGGATATCTTGGAGCCATATATTAAAGGACTCCAGAAGCAGTTAAACAAATTCAAGAATTATTACACAAGAATGTCACAAATGCAACTTTTATCTCAGAAATTCCTTGAATCTAAAAGAGAAGGGTAACTCAGCACTGATTGATGTCTTCAGAAGCCGTTACCAGCTACTCTCGGAAGCAGGTTAAGTTCAGAGATCTTTGGTCTCTCTACCTCTGCAGCTACAGCTGCATCCTTAATTTGTGGCAGACATCCTCACTTCTCTCCCCTCCCACATTTCCCAACATCTCCAACTGCTTTCCACAAGGCACCCATCACTCCATGCTCAGAATCATGGACTCACAGAATGGTTTTGGTTGGATGGGACCTTAAGGACCTTCTAATTCCAACCCCCTGCCCTGGGCAGGGACACTTTCCACTCAGCCGTGTTGCTCTGCGTCGTCCATATGATCTCTTCCCACCCAGCTCTCCCAATCTGCAAGGGGAGCCCATCCATATCAAACCTTTCCACACAACCCTGAGCTCTTCCCATACTCCTGCCTCACATCCCTTAACCCAGAGAGACCTTTTCTGGCTGTCACAGTTCCTCCTGCTCTTGTTTGATGAGGCTCCAAATTGTGCACTGACAGCTACCAAGTGTTGGCTTCTCTCTGATGCTGAGTTCTCCTACAAGTTTCACTATCCCTGGAGAAGCAAAGCCCTCACAGTTGCTTTCGCAAAGATCAAACCAGCAAAACCCCTCAGACAGAAAGCTGCTGCCACAAAATGACACTATTCTGGAGGCCATAAAGGAGGACATGAGGGAGAAAACCAGGTATAGCTTGTTTCCAGGAAGAACAGGTCACAGTGACTGATTTTCAGATCATTTGCTTCCCTTCTCAGTTCTTTGTTTGGAGGGCGGGGAAACATCCTGTGTCATTTACTAACACGAAGTGCTCTTCTGAAGTGTGAATGCTTAGTATCTTTAACAATCAGGCAATTTATTCAAATGCCTAAAAATGGATATAATAGAAAATTATTTCCATTCTGTCAGCTTTAAAAAGAGAAAATACATGGAGATTCAAACTGAGGCTCCGTGGTTTCTGTACTGTTGTATCTTATCTTAGAAAGGCTTAAATAAAACCCTTGAGAACTCCACCATGAGCCTGTCAATGGGTTAGACTTCTGTGTTCAAAATACTTCTTTTCCAGAAGGCATAAATAATTGCTGGGAGAACGACCATAAGTCTCATCCAAAGGCAGTAGGAAGACTCCTACTGACTTCATCATACCTGGATCAAGCCCAAGGTTTGTATTATAGCTTACTGTATTTTTATACTGGCACTGCAATGAATTCCAACAAAAATAAAGCTTTAAAATGTTAAAGGGGGAAGAACAGGTTACACTGCTAAATCTAAGGAAATTTTGAAATGGATGTGCTTCCTACACTTGGAGCATCAATCCCGCTCTTCTATTCCTGTCTACAACAACATAAAAGTCCCACTAGGTGTAAAAATCTCCTCCTAATGCTGTCTCCCTTTCAATACATACAAGACAAAATGCACTCCCTAAACATATTTCCCTTCACAAACTGGTAGTTAAGTAACAATTTCATCTCCTCTCCTGCTCCTTATTTAACTCCCGCATCCCCTTTCTCCAGCTCTGAACATTTAAAGAGCTTTATACCTGTTTGATTAAATTTGTGAGGCTGTTTATTTTTTGCAGTGATTTGAGAAATAATCTATCAATGGAGCTCTCAGCTCCTCAGGACAATATACTTGGGAACAAACACTCTTCTCTTTCAGGGATAAATCAGTTTTTTACTCCCACTGCTGAAGTCAAGATCAGAGGCATCCAAATCACCTGGACTGAAATTCCTTCAGGAATTTTCTTAGGGCAGGTAAGAAAAATGTTTTGGTAGTTGTGCTTTAAGATGGAAACCTTTACCTATAAACACAAACTATCACCAGATTAAAAATAATCTAAAATGATGCTCCTCAAGTAATTATTGGTGACTTTACATTTTGCACTTTCAAAACATGCCAGGGAAGAACTGGTGAGCACATTTCATGAAAATTATCAGTATCTTATGATGGAAAACATGGAAATTTTTTTCATCAGAGATGAAAAAGCAGTAAAATCACAATCATTGGGTCAGCTAGGATCATGAATCTTGAATGTGAGCATTGGGTTTTTTCTCACAACTGTTGGAATTGGGGTGCTGTTGTTGGTTTAGAATCCAGTGCTGGACATCATGACTTTTAGAGTGGAATGTTGTCAGAGAGAGGAAAGACAGCAGGAATAAAAGATTAAGGGCAAGAGGGGGTGAACTCATCGATATTTGTACTTCTAGAGGACCTGAGCATTGGCCACATGGTCCTGCAGCATCAGTGGATGGTCCTTAATGTCAGCAGCATTGTTTATTTTTTCCCTTGCTCGGTGAAAAATGGTGGCAATTATATAAATCTGCAGAGCTACCAAGAATTTAATTTTGTGCTTTAACAATACAGAAATTAGGCACCAGCACAGCTTCTCTAAATGAGATTTGCTTCATTTCCCTGTCTCCTAGACAGAATGCTCCCTCCTTCCAGCATAAAATACACCAAAAATTGTAATAGCCCAAGGGAATCCCCTGGACCATGGATCCCCTCCAGAATATGGCTCATGGAAAGAGAAATGTCGGGAGGCTCCAGATAGCAGCCTGAAGGAAACTCAAGGCCCATGCCTGTCCTCAAAGATTTATTCTTTCCCTTTCCCCAAATTTAAATAGAATCATTTTTCTCACCTTATCCTAGGTCTGCTAATTCCTCCTAGGCTTAAAATTAAGTTTGTTCAGATGTAGGTTAAACATTTTTCAGCTGCTGAGATAATGCACAAGTGCAGATCACAGCAGGATCTGTGTCCTGGCTGGTAAATGCAGCAAACTGAGCCCTGTGTAAAGACTCAGTGGGTAACAGCAACCTAAGAGCAACTCATGACTTGATCAGGAATGTCAGCATGCCAAATTCTGCTCTGCTTAATTGCTAGACACAGAACGAGAAATATTTCAGTGGAATAGGAATCGTAAATAAGGATTTGAGCATTATAATTGGGCTGGGCTTGGAGGGGGACTATTATTGTGGTTTCTAACTTGGCCAAAGCTATTACATACTAAGTATGATAAATGCACTGAAAAGTTACTGATTGTATTACTGAGCAAATCAAATAAAGAGGAGCATACTTAAATGTCAATATTGCACTGTATTTTAATTTCTGGTGTCACAATAAAATCAGCTGAAATGCCTATCCTTCCTCCAATAATTTATCTTCCAGGGTTTTTTTGCAACGAGTATTAATGTCCCTTGCTGATCTAATGTCAGTGATATCAGTATTTATTGCAGTTTTTGATTAGCTCTGCTATTGTAATTCATGGAAAACAAGGCACAGCACAAATAAGGGATGCTGTAAATCTTCAGAGAAAGCAGAAGCAATCAGGTTCCTATCAAGGCTTGCAGTTTAGACCCAGTTCTAATAATACACTTAATTGGGAACTTGGACTAAGCCCATCTACACGTTTCAGGTAGGTGCAGAATGCTGTTTCATATACATTAAAGCCAAACTTCCAGGGGTGTGAATGGAAAAAAGGGTGGTCACTCTTTGTGATGATGTGGGTAGTTTGGATGCCCTATCCCTGGCAATGTCCAAAGCCAGGTTGGATGGAGCTCTGAACAACCTGGTCTAGTGGAAGGTGTCCCTGCCCTTGGCCGGGCATTGGACTAGATAAGCTTTAAAGGCCCCTTCCAACCCAAACCATTCTGTGATTCTGTGATTCTATACTGAAGCATCTCCCTTGAAGTTATTTGGAGCAGTCTGGGACTGTGATATCTCTTGGAGACTGTTCACATTGTTCCAGTGGCCAAAGGACACCCACTCCCCAAGAGAAGTCTAAATAAGAGCTATCTGAGAGTGCACTAGCAATGTAAACTGATAAATCTCCTGTCAAATCTATCTGAGGAAGAAACCCAAACCTTATGGGTTTTGGCAGAGCAGCCGGTTCTGGAACATAAAAATAAAACAAAGCAAAACACAACAACATAAAAATGAAACAACACATACTGCAGTTTCAAGTGTTTAGACAGAGTGAGTTTTTGGTGTGTTTAAAACTTTTCCGAAGATGGGCATTTGTCCCAAACTGTGTCAGTGTGAGCACTGGAAACAATCTTAAAAGCAGCACCACTGCTTCTCCACCCTCATGGAGGCTTGCGAGGTTTTTCAGACACTTGTGCCTGCCTCAGATGCCAAACCCATTTGGTTTTTCCATCAGTGAGCTTGGCATGATGCTTTAATTATTCCTTAGGATGCAGGCATAGAAATATAGGGGTGCTTAACGTAGTGACAGAATTATAATGGGAGTTATGCAAAATTTATCCCCCTTTTAAAATACATGGCTGCAAATTATCAACGAATTCTGTGGCTGATTTAATTCCATGTAATCATTTATTTATTCATTTATGGGCAGGAAAGAGGGGTGACTGCTAGATTTATAAATATATAAACCCTAAACTCATTGTGGCATTTTTGCTGTGTACATACTGGACACAAAGTTCCACAGAAGTTTGAAGGAAGATAACTTGCAATACAGGGCTTTTCCCACTTATAACACTGGCAATATTTGGCACGCTGATTTCTGGAAAATGTGACTTAGAGTAAGAATTCACTTAAACCAAACTCTATTATAAAGAACTTGGTTTATGAGGAAGCCAAAATAAATTGTAGGGAAGAAAAGATCAGAAGCCAATATGTGAGGCTGATTAAATATTCTACAGAAGTCAGTTTTATATCATAATGGAGAATCTGCAAGCAAATTTCCATTGCAAATGTCATTTATCTATAAATATTAATGCATAAATATTAACTAAAGCTATTTCATACAGCTACATTAATAGAACTTGCATATTCACGATGTAAATAAAACAGTTTACTATTTTTAATTTTATTACTTGTAAAACAAGATTTCTGGGCACATTTTATGTAACTAAATTATATAATTACAAAATAAAATTATGACACTGTGTGCATAGCATGGAAGATGAGAGCCATCATCCCAGGTGTACTTACACTTCGCAGGAAGAATTGTGACCATATTAAAGATAACAGCAAAATGTAAATTTCAATGAGCAATATTATATTGCTTTCCAGATACACAATTAAGAATGCTCTGGAGATAACTATAATACTCTAACACAAGTTATTACTGTAATCATAATACTGAAACCCATTCAAAAAGAACCCTAAAACCTTCCAAGCTCTGCCAAGTGATGCCCGTTTGAAGGTGGAATATGCTCCCAGGATAAAAAGCAGATGATCTTTAGTTGGCAGATCGTAAAACATCACAGTAGGAGAAAAATCCTGATTTTCTAGGAAAATTGAAGGAATGACCTAAAATGGTTCTTCATTCATCCTGCAAAACATTGTCAAGAGATGGAGAAGAGGGTTGGAACTGGACGGTCCTTAAGGTCCTTTCCACCCCAAACCAGCCTGTGACTCTCTTGCCCAAACTGGCAACGTTCTCCCCGTTAAGCAAGTAAGTGTGAATAAAAATGAAGAGTTGTCATATAAATTTGGGGTGGACATTCCCAAAAAAGAGAGAATCAAAATCAGGACCTGAAGGCAGAGAATGAGAAGGAGCACAACATTTATTTTACCTGATCTCAGCCCCCCTAAAGTTGTGCCTATAAACTACATTAGACAGGAGAGGAATATTCAGAGCCTGATTCCTCCCACCCTAACACAGCACCTAAGGCAGTATATAAAATTATCCTCTTGCCTCCTTTTGCTGACAATACGGGAAACATAGAAATGTTTTATTTTAATTGTCTAAAGAGTAGGTGAAGTGCAGGAATGCACAGCCTTGACTTTGTACCTGCGAGAGCCCAGTGTGGCTGAATCAGCACTGGGGGGAAATGAAGAAAAATGGGCTCCAAGAGAGATTTTTCATTACTTTTTTTCATGCATATAAAGAATAACACAGATAAATTTCATCCCTGAAGAAGCACAATTACAGGCTGCTCTTTTCTGGGGATGAAACTCCTGAGTTTGCCCCAAAACACACATGGTTGGCATTCTTTTGGTGCAAGACACAAAACAAACACAGGGAAGAACTGTGGCACGTTTTCCTGTTGGAATGCGGCATGAACTGAACTGCACTGTTGGGCTCTGAAAGGTGGTCTAAGCATTGTGGTAACTGAATTATGAAAAATATGTGAGGTGATCACTTGGAATTGATTTGCTGCCCAGAGAAGCTGTGGATGTCCCCATTCCTGGAAGTTTTAAAGGCCAGGTTGGATGGAGCTCTGAGGAACCTGGGCTAGTGGAAGGTGTCCCTGCCCATGGCAGGGGTGGAACCAGAAGGTCTTTAAGGTCCCTTCCAACCCTCAGCCATTCTGGGATTCTGTGATACTTTTAAACTGTACCTGGAGACCAAAGTCTGGGTGAAACTCACTCTGGTAGTCAATGTATAAATGTATTAATGTAGAAAGTTGTATTAATTTTCATAGTCTAGGAATACACAGAGAACTTTTCCAGATGATTGTGGGGCGCTGGTATCAAACATAATCTAATATTTCTTTTCCTGCCATTTATTAACTTCTTCTTTCTTAATGGTAAGGAGGAAAAAGGTTATTGTATTACATATGTAAACTTAATGCATAATGAACTATCTGCAAACCAGTATAGCTTGGCTCTCCCTAAATATAGAGTATATTGCTCCTAAAAAACTAATAAAATATCAAAGAGTGAATTCTGTGCTGGTGGCCCCACCCAGCATTAACACCAGCTAACATCTCTGTTCCCAAACCTTGGAGAGATACAGACAGTTGAACCATTTTCCCCTGCAAATCCTCTATAAATATGCAAAATATAAAATGTAAAATATAAAATAAAATATATAAACTGCTTTTTCGGTTGGAATTATTGTTATTTTTCCTGAAATATCTGCCGGTTTCATGAACCAGAGCACGTTCTGGGAAGAGCTGAGACTCCCTGGATCTGTGATTCAGGTGAGTATTTGCATATGCTCTGTGCCTGTCACAGCTTTGCAAGGGGGGTTCTAACAAAGACTTTCCTAGTGCCTACAAAGGCAACGCTTTCCAAGATGCAAAAAGCTTGAAGTCACAGCCTTGGCCATTTTATAATTCAAATAATCTCACTGCAGAAATGCCTGTGAAATAAATAACACCATTTGATTAAGAAGTCAGAAAAATGCAGCGGCGGCAAATTGCATCCAATATTCTGTTTAGGAAAGTACATAAATGAAGCTTTTGCCTTAGGGCAGGAAATGCAATTTTCTTTCAGTATAGAGCATTTAGCATCACAGAATCCAAATCTAGCTGATAAACATGTCTAGCCAAATAAAAGTATTTTCCAATAAATATGAGCACTTTTAATCAACTTGCTTATCACAAAGAAATATTTATTTACTAATTAAAATCTTATACACAGGGCTTTTAAGATCAAGGGAATCGAGCCAGTAGGTCTGCATTTGTTGAATATGAGTCCTGTGCTGTTTGCAGCCTGAGGTTTGTGTGCTCAGGCACGTGGCTGTGAACCCTTTTCCAGACTTTTCCATACCTGTGCGAGCTTGAACATGATCCTATTCAAAAGAAACCACACAAACCCCTCTCAACTTCATCGTAACTCCATAGAAGGGTAACAGCAGCTCTGAAAATACCTAATTCTGAAAATTCACATTCAGGAAAGGGCAGAGGACACATCCTAACTGTCTGTGACAAAAGGCCGTAAAGTCAACCCAACCTCCACCATCCCCTGGGGAACCCAACCACAAGTCCCACACCCCTAAGGGACAATGTCAGTCGTTCTGCTGTCCACAGAAGGGCTTCACTTTACTTCAGTCTAGGCCAGGCTTAAGAGCAGACAAACCCATGCACAACTGGAGTTTACATAAGCCGAGATGGCAAAAATCTTTTAAATTCAATTTAGCAAACAATTGCTCCATTTGGGGATGGACTCTTGTCTGCCCAAGGATGCCAGTACCAACTGAAGTGTTGCAATTTAGGTTTCCTTATGAGAATCAAATCTCACCTCACTGGCTCTACAGCAATCACCGTATTTTTCAGCAATTTTATTTTCCTCTCGCATTTTGTCACTGGAGACATTAAATAAAATGGTTGCATATTAAAATAATACTGAAAGAATTAAAAAAAAAAGTACTACTAAGGTATCTTCAGTGTTTTTGCCCCTCCCTCTTTCCAGTTTTGCAGCACAGTCAGAACATGGCCCTGCTCAAAACTCTGAATGGCTCTGACAAATGCTGCTTTTACCTGATGATTTTACTTTTAGAGTAGAACGAGGTTCTTAAATTAATTCACCTTTTTTTTTTTTCTTGCATAACTTCAGCTGGTCCCAAGCTTGTTGAGCACATCTTAAATCAGTCTTAACTGACCTTAAGTTCTGATGGTGTTTTTCCCTGTTGAAGGGTTGTTGCTCAAGTCATTCAGTTATACAAAGAAAAATCCAAAATTCAGTGGACAATCTGACATACAGCGAGGGTAACAAGCATTAAACCAACAAAATATATTACAATAGAAACAACTGATAAGTGAACCTCGATTAAAAGTTTTGCTAGAATCTTCCCAGCTAAGCAATTAGAAACTGCTTTATCTTTGATTTTCTGCTCAACCTGCTAAATCCTGACACTTTCCAACGTTTTACCTGCTACTACAGAACTGGATTATCAGATGCGAGATAACAAATCTTACGGATGGTGCAAAACACACTCAAAACTATAGAGAAGAGGCCTGACCAACTCTGCTGTAGTGGGATTCTCCAGGCCCCATGGAATTTTCTCTTCCGCACTCCCTCCTTTTACCCAGATACCGTGTATTAAACCCAATACTGCACATTCCAAGAAGAATAAATTGCAAATAAGAAAAGGATCGTCTTTTGAGAAGCAGATTTATTAGCCAGGGTAAATGTCATCTTATGCAGCGTTGATTCACAAATACACACAGAGGAGAATCTATAGGAGAGCAGGACAGTCTTTCTAAAATATTTCCTTAATTATGAAAATACATAGAAATATACAGACAGAGAGAGAGAGAGAGGTGTGAGAGTATCACACACAGCCACTTCAAGGTCTTGATAGCACCAGCTTCTTTGCCTGCTGAAGCATTAAGGTAGTTGGTAGATATGAACAGTCCTCTCAAATAAATCTCATTATTTAGTTTAAAAGTTTAAAACTAGGTACACATTGAACACTTTCACGGCACGAAACTAGAAATGCTTCTGGCACAACACATTTTTGCACAGTTTACACTGCCCACCAAACAACGATACACAGCCATGCCCCTCCAGCTCTACATGTAGTTATTTTTAAACAGTTCTAAGTGTGACACTAAACTATTCATTAACCATGCAATTCAAAAGCAACCAAAACTCTCCTGCTTTGTTTAAAGTGCCCTCCCTCTGCTTTTCATTCATCCTTTCACACCTTTTCCTTGTAAAAAAATCCCCCATGCCTGCACTCTTTCTGACTCAACGGATTGTACAGTGGGGAGATCTCCTCCTAATTGCCATGGAATTACTGAATTTAGCAGCAGCATATTCAGGGAAGAAACCCCAGGAAAAACCTTTACTCTTCCTGGAATGGGCTACTCAGAGTCCTTTGCAAAGTGAACGTTACTAGAGGAGCTCAGGGAGTGCACTGACACTGGAAAGAGCGCTGTATCTTCACAGATCACATACAGAATCACACAAATAACATTTTCATTACCGGAAACAAAAAAAAAAAAGTATATATATATATATATAAAGATTAAATTAGGCTGCTACGATTCCAAATTAAAACTTTTATACCTATAATATAAATATTCAAAGCAGCTATAATTTCAAGCCAGCAATTAAAAGAAGAGGAGGAAAAAAACCCAAACACTTTCCAGAATGTCATTTGAAATAAATTAATCTCTGTGTTGAAATGGAAACGTATTAAGTTTGTCAAGTGTTTTAATGAGACCTTCTTGTTAGAGCTCACACAGAATCGATGTCTGAAGGGAAGTCCAGCTCATCAGGCTGCACCACAAAAAAACTTACTGACATATTCTCCCTCTAATAATGTATTACCTTGACTTATTCTTGATATGAGCTGTCTGGTCTTAACAGTAAATACAACCATAAAGCAATGAGAAATACCAGCAGGATGATGACACTAATTGCACTGTCTTGACTGGAATTCAAATTGCTGAGCAGTAAATGAGATTACTAGCCTAAAGATAATCTTAATTTAAATGTGCAGCTGCATTTGTCTCATCTCAGATGCAATTTTCCAAAGTGCTTAAAAAAAATAACACCAGGCAGGCATCGAAGAGAAACCTTTATTTCTGAAGGTTTTCAAGATAATTAAGTGTCCTCATGTGTTTTGTTCTTTGGCCATATTTTATAACAAGCAGTAATCTGCAGGTGAGAAGAGAAAAATGAGGGAATTTCTTCAACTGTTGCAATTTTTCTTCCTTTGATACTGTCTTCTAATTTTTATATTCCAAATGGAATGTCTTCGATGAATAGAGAATCAAAGAGTTAAAACAGATGAAGTTTCAGATCCATGACTTATGGATAGCCTATCTTGGATCATGTAATTTTCCTGTAAGCATTGTAAAGCATTAGAAAACCTTTAGAAAATTATTTTAAAATATTAATTAGCCTATGACTTCTAAAAAGAAATTAATGTGCCAGGTTTTTTTCAATTAAAGGATTATGCTGACAAGCTTAATTAGAAGAATCACAAACAGAAATTGTTTTCATCGTATTTGCATATATGTCTGTCCCCAGAATAAATGAGATTTCTCTGAAAACACTTTTCTTTCTCTTAAATTCAGGCAATATGTTGAATATATGCAGTTAGTAAGGGCTCCTACACCCTGCCTGAGATTTGCAATCCAAGACTGATGGCAGATCCTTGGGCAAGAGAGAGGATGCTGACTGGCACAAGGCAAAGTCTCAAAAGGGAAAAAAAACCCAAAATTCAAACCAACCTCAAAGCCACCTGAGAGAAATACTTCAGAATGGATTAAAATCTTGTTGTAACATTTTAAAATGAAGACTTTTACGAGATATGAGATCAGCATCTTGGTGAAAATATCTCATCCCTTCTTCATGATCTCTTCCAAATTTCCTAAGCTGTTATCACCCTTAAGTAATATTTACTACTAATTATATTAATTCAGAGTGTTTAGGCAGTATTTTCTATACCCTGGAATTCTTCAAGCAGCTTTCCAGAGCAAATTGGATCAGGATTTAGTGAATTTCCATTTGGAGCAGAAAATACAATTTCCAACTGCAAAGCCTCTGTACGTAACAGGACCTGGAGCACAGGCAGTGTATTAGAAGTTTCAAGGAGTGTTAAGGCTGCCATCACTTGAGTTCTCTTCTCCCCCAAGTAATTTACACCTGAATTTTATGTCTGTTAATGCAATAGTTTTTTTGCTCACAGTAAACATCAGTTTGAAGAGCAATAAATCAGGAGTAAGAAAATAAACCAATAATAAAATAAAAGAGTGGGGGAATGCAGCAGTTATTAACAAAACCCCCCAACATTTTGATCTGAGCATAGCAATACATTTGCAGTATAGATCTCTACTCCGATAGATATGTAAAGTGCCTATAGCTATATATAATAACAGGGCCAGGCCTCAGAAGACAAATCCCTCCTACTCCCACATTTGAATGCTTCTGCGTGTAGCTCTGCTTGCCTCAATAGGAGGACTTGCATTGATCTTCATCTGAAAGGCAATTCTTTTTATAATTGATAATTTTTCATCCCTTCGTAGCTCCAGGCTGGCATTTAACAACAAAACCCAGCAGCCTATGCAAGTGCTGAAATGTAAAGGTCAAGGACAAGAAGAAGCTTTTGTGAATTGCAGCTGTCACCCCACGTTCCTTCCCAAGGGGCTTTTTGAATTAACAAGTTCCGTTGATGCTGAGCATACGCTAAACACAAAAAAAAAAGGGACCTGGTTTGTCTCTAAGTTACATAAAATAAAACATCTTGTTCCTCCTGGCTCCTGTGCCTGACTGTTCTGGCCATGCCCTGTGCTGGCCTTGGCTTTGCCACCTCACAGCAGCACTGAAAAACTGAGTTCTGTCAAGCTGCAAAAAGCAAATGCCAACTGTATTGTGACGAATGTCCCAAGATGGATGAATCAAGGTCTGCAGCAAAAAAATTCTGTTCCATTCTCTATCTTTGATGGTGAAAGGGGTTGGAGGATCAATCAATGAAAACCCCTTCTCTTTTCCAAAGGTATACAAGCACTGAGGCAGACTGAGCCCTACCTCAATCAGAGTCCACCCTGCCTTTAAAAGTAATAATAAATCCATTTCTGTCACTCCTTCTATAAGGACCCAGCTTCTCTCCACAATAATCAAATTACAGTCTAGACTATTTTAAAATTACCTCTTTGCTCTGGGAAGATACATATTGATAAAAGCAAAAGGAACTCATATTTTTCCAGTATAATATTCAGTTATTAGCACTCTTTGCTTCTTTTTTTCTCCACCAGAACATACATTTGTTAAACATAATCATTATTCTTGAACTCTCTGGATATATGATATCCAATGATATTTTCTAAGTAAATGTAAACAGTCTCTTAATTCAGCATAACTGCACAATATCTTAGGATTTATTAATGCTGGTGGCTTTACAGTCCTCCAATTTTTATAATGATCCTATGAAAGCTGTTCTATTAATTAAAAAAATTTAATTGTCTGAAAGCAAATCTTAGAGATATTACAAATTATGTGTAATGCTGACATAAGACTGATTTTTCTGTTTACACCTATTATGCAATTGATGATTAATCTCAGCATCTATGGAATTCTATATAGGAAAGCTTTCATGCTTTTATTTTCCTTATATTTCCATTGCTATTATACATTTCTAAGGTATGTTCTTTCTTGCTCTTAATTGTGGTGGGGTTTCTTCATGGTTTATCCATTTGGGGTTTTTTGCTGTTGGTGGTTTTGTTGTTGTTAATAATTTCTTCTCAAAAATTCCTGGAATTTTAGCATTATGTGTTTAGAAGACAACTTCCATTTCGAGATTTAGCTCGTGGTCTTTGAGTAATTCTTTCATGACTATTTGTAAATATAAACTCTATGGTGAATCAAGTCCATGACTCATCTAATTAATACGCATAAAATGTCCTATAAAAAAGAACTTAATTCAAAACACAGTCTTTCACACTGACCTCCTGCACCAGCAGTGTCTGCAGGAATGTTAACAAAAGGCAGCTGGGAGTTGCTAGAAAGGAGACTAACAAAGGGGAGGGGTGGAGCAGGAGTTGTAAACCACGAACACAAATCTGGAAATCTTCCCTTTAAAAAAAAAAAAAATACAATACTGGATAGTCTGGTATTATTTTCTTTTAGGAAGTGATGGATTGTGACCGATAGGTAAAGCTTTGTAAAGGGAAGGCCTGGTAAAATCATGGCTCCGGCCTGTTACTGAGCCTAAGTAGAAATGGACTGTGGGAGAGTGACTCAGCTAGAACAGGGGAAGTGAGGCTTGCTGTGTGAATGCCTCGTGCCTGCACCGTGGTGTTTGGTGGTTGGTTAAATTGGGTTTGTCGTGCCTTAAAACTACGTAAACTAATAACCGACTAACGGCATAAAAAGGCCGGGTTTTTTGTAAATAGAGTTCCTCCTTTGCACCTGCCTGGGTTCTCCTCGCTGCTCCACATCGCTACAATGGATGCTCTGCTGAGTACTTTTGGTCATTACAATGTTGAAGGAATGACATAAAATGTGGTTACACGTATCCAGTTTTGCCTTCTGTGCTACTGATACCTGTCCTGTTTCTCCTCTTTATGATTCCTGGAGTACCATGCATGTATGGTGCAGCACAATCAGCTCTGGGTCATATCTAATTGTTGCTTCTATGGGAGAAAGGTGAAAATGACACATTAACACATTCATTTGCATATGAGAAATCTGCAGATAGATTAAGGGTTGGTTTAATTTCACTTAAAATTTCACTTCTACATAACCATGTAGAAATGAGGCATCCAGCCTAAGCAGTTATCCAGGCTGTCTTTACATGGAGAGAAAGCAGCTTCCTCAGAGGATACAGTCCAATCATCCCGGGCAGTTATTCTGGATTAGGACATAATTCTGCTGAATACGAGATCAGATTTGACCCTTGCATTTGAGACAACTGGAGTTAGCAGCCAGATTCTACTCTCCATGATTCTCCTAAGACTATATAACATTGAAGGCAGAATCATCAGAGAATTGGTCTCATGAGTCCCTTCACCACAAGAACATTCCCTGGACATCCGTATGACTCAAATGATTTCATTTTCAGATGATGCATCCATCACACAGAAGAAACTCAATTCAGTTACCAAAAATGCGATTTTAGTGGACACCACAGTTGATGCACATGGATATGCCACAGAACATCACTGATCTGCCCAGAGAAATGAAATTCCCAGAGTCATCCACTCACAGGCCATGGGGTATAGAGCATATAGATTGTATGTAGCTGGTAGCACCCCATATTTAGAAAGATTGGAAAAGTTTGAAAAAAATGCAGAACTTGAACAGAAAAATGTATGACTTTTTTTTTTTTCCAATGTTAAGACTATGCCTATATATCCCTCATCAAGAACTGCAGAAAAATGGAATGTCTTTTTTTATTCTTTCCTTTTTCACAGAATTCCCTCCACACATGTTCTTTCTTCACCAACCCTATCTACACCTGCAATAAAATTCTAGTTTCAAGACCTTCTTCCTGTCTTTACCCCAAATCTTTTCAAGTATGGTGGAAGTCTCCCCTATTCACTGACTAACATATCCCAAAATTGGTTTTTACAACACTACTTTTTAGATATAAAAAAAGTACTTTATGGTACTTTTTAAAGTAAGTTTTATTAAAAAAAAGGTGCTACTTGCTTAAGAAAGTCCATTATTCCATTTGAGGAGCAAAACAGCATTCTCATGGTAAGCAATAAAAAAGCACCATGACTTAGTAGATGCATAGTAAGAATTGCAGCTGAGTTTTTCAAGTTGCAGAAGAAAATGTTCAAAAACTGTTGATTTTGATTATAGTAACTGATAGAAATCCATCCCCTTAGATGCAACCATAAAGTAGGACGTGTTACAAAAAAAACAAAGAAGAACAATGTTCAAGTGGGTGATTTGCTGAAGTGAAGCAGAGGTAGGCTTGGCTCGAGAGAAAGAAGGATTCCATCTGTTCTTGCACTTGTGCAATATCCTCTTGGATACTTAAAATTATATGGCACATATATTCTGATCCTGAAAAATTAAGAGATCCTTTCTGGAGAGTAAAGGCAGGCCTGAAGAAAGAACATCAAAAATAATGCTACATGACTTTGTTTTCTGCCTTGCTGGAAGGAAAAAGCCCCCATCAAACAGAGCCTTCACAGCATCTGTCCAAAAACTCTCTGCCCTGGGGCTACAGAAGGCAAGCTCTACTTTACCTCTCCTTTTGCTTCAATTTTCTATCTTTATTCCACCTTTTTTTTCCTTTTCTTCTTTTCTACAAGCTCAGCCTCCTGCTGACTGATGTAACAGCCTTTCCCTTATCTTTTATTTCATCATTTCCTTCTGTGGCTTCACAAGCCCAGCTACTACTGGTGTTTTCCTGAGTCAGCCAGTCCTGCTGAACGACATGAGATGGAGCAAGTGTTCCTCTACCACATCTCCCTCTCATTTTTACCCCATTTCATCCACTACCTCACTTCCACATGAGTGAAATGGTCCATCGCTACTTGCTGAATACATCAACCATCTCAGGAATGGCTGAAGTCTCTTTCTAAAGAGAATATGCATGCTACGATTAATTTTAGTAAAGCGTACTTAGGGAGAAAGAAAAAGTGCCCCAGCTTCCTTGGCAATGAGTAAACAGCAATAATAATAAATAAAAAAGAGCAAAATTGAAAAAGCAGGACTTAAAATGGCCCAACATATAAAGTCTGAGCAGCTTGAGGTCAATGAAGTTGGCAATTTATGCACTGCAAGGAAAAAAAAAAAAAAAACAAAACTGTGGTGTTGTAATTAAGATACTCCACTGATGAACAGACATCTTGCTTGACTTGGGATATGGCACCAGGCTTCTGGAACAAAGATAGTGCTGCTCAATTAAACTGCTTTTCTATCTGATGGGAACACTTGAGGAGTAAAAAGTTATTAAATGGGACCATCAGCAAAAAGTCTTCTTTACTGTAGCCCAGCTCTTCAAAATTAGACTGATAAAAACCCCTTTACTCATGGCTTGCTCAGAGCATGGGTTCTTTAGGGCAGAATTCATTCCTTAGGATCTTGTGACATCTACTGCAATGAGCCTCCAAAGCATTTCTGAGTATTCCAACTAACATCCCTATTTTCACCACATTCTAATTTGCTGAATTATTTTTTAATCCACACTCTTGCCCTAATATAATTCATATTCTTCAATTCTTGCACATTTTCCAGATGCTGTTGTATCTTTCTGAAACTGCTACAGGCTTTTAAAGGATGGTTGCACATGGCAATAACCCAAAACAAGTGCAAGTGCAGTATTTTGTTCGCTTTGAAGAGAAAAGGGACGGATAAACTCATCATTATTTAAAAAGAAAGTACATCTTAGGAGGCACATGTAGATATTCTTCTGCTGCTGTTTTACACCTAAGAAGAAGAAAAGAGAGAGGGAAAGGCACAAAAACGGGGGGAAGGAGAAGAAGACAATAACAAAGAGAAAGAGAAAGTTAAATGAAATAAATACCAAGAAGGTGACTGAAAGTGGAGGGAAAACACGCGAATCTCCAAACATCACTTGGAAAAGAAATATAATCCTCATTCACTTTTTGCTAGACTGCCCTGACTCAGTTTCTTTTCACCCCTTCTGTGGAAATAATCTCAAACTTTTCTTGTTTTGGAAAATATGAGCTCACAACTTAATATTCCCACCTCAGTTTTGCATGATGTTGACTTTAATTTTTCCCCCAGGTCCTCTTGAGAATTGTCAGAAGTTATGAGGAAACAGTATCAATCCCTTTATTAAGGTCATTTAACAAGCCTCCTGATATTCATTTCCCCAGCTGTTTTCTTAATAACCCTAATACTTTTATAATTTGCACTGGTACTTTGAAATTTATCCAAGAGTTAGCAGCCATCAAGATGTCCTCAAGCTAACCTGTTTGTACTTGGCCAAATTATAAGTTTCAGAAAATCATTATTTGTGTCTTTTGCAAGAGCTTGCCAGAAGCATGCTGCTAAAAGCTTTCAGATTTATCACAAGGATCGTAATTTTCAACTGACTTGATTTGATTAGACTTTGCTTGTCAAAATACTTACTGGTGGCCCAAGACTAAACAAACTGGAAACAGAAACGTATTTTTAATGCAAAAGCAGCAAAAATCATGCGAGCCAGGGATGCTCTAAGAATTGTATGGAACTGGAATTTCCACTTCAGAAAAAAAAAAAAAGAAAAAAGAAAAAAAAAAAAAAAAAAAAAAAAAAAAAACTGAAAAAAAAGA
>VZTI01004486.1:428467-461561 GCA_013397865.1 Struthidea cinerea
AAAAAAAAAAAAAAAAAACAAAAAAAAAAAAAAAAAAAAAAAAAACACCCAAAAACCAAGTCTGAAGATGAAGAGAACTTTTTTGAACAAAAACCACATTTGTCATCATGTAGAAATGACAGAGTTTTTTACAAAAATCAAGCTACAATTCAATTATCAAATATTTTCAGTCTGTATGAGGTGTCTGGAGTACTCTCATGATGAGCAAACACTGGAAAAGTGAACAGGGATCTTTGACAGCTGATATAACCCAAATTTAGCCAAAACTGAGATTTTGATATCAATTACCGCCCATGGAAAAAGATTATACTGGAAAATTCCAATCAACTCGGGTTATCCTCTTTTCAGAGAGCTTGGCTACACTTGCAGAGCAAAGGGGAGACAGATCCTGAAGTCATGGTTGCTTCAAATGCTCCAGTATCAGAGGTAACTCACAGTCACGCACATGAAAATTCCCAGAGCAGCTGTCAGGAGTGAAGGAGCTCAGTCTGAGCACCAAGAAAAGGCTGCACACCTTGACAAGTACCAAATTTAAAAAATCAGGCAAATGATTTAGCATCAAAACTGAACACAGGACCCTGAAGCTCGCCCAAAAGGGTTCTTGTATTTTTCCTTTCCTGCTGACTATTCCTGTTTCCAACTATAGCCTTTCAACTCGTGCAATTAATGAAATAAGGAGCCTAAAGAATGAGCATCATTCATTATATAACACAGCTTTATCTCTGAACATAAGTCACTGATCAGTGGTTATAATTAAAGACTGAAATAATTTTAATTAAAAGACAAGTTATGCTGCGGCCATTCCCTGCCATTTAACCTGGGAGCTGAAACTCACCCTTTATTTATCTTCAGCCATTCACTTCAGAGTTTTCTACATTTGATTTTTGGGGGCCCTCCCTGTTCCCCTCCCTCCACTCAATTTTTCATCATACATATTTTTCACAACCAAATCTTTGTGTCTAAACTTGGGTAGTATAGAGGAGTGAATTAAATAACCCCTGAGATCTTTCTAGTTTATATTTTATAATGACTGAATTAATTAATGTTATTTGTTTAACATGATTATGCTAAAAACAATGGCACTGGTTTAAATTCATAGAAGCAGAACCATTGATTATTGAAAATTTAAGAGTTTTGTTTTATTGTTTATATGTATTCTTTCAGCATAACTAGGCAGCTTGCAAGACAAAAAAAAAATAACTGAAATAGAAGACACTGTAGAGAACTGAGAGAACTGCTATTAAACTACTAAACTCACCTAAAATATAAAATAGACGGACAAAATGATTATTTTAGGTCAAAGGCAAAGACCTGATGTGTAAAATACAGCATTAAAATGAAAATAGGACATTACAGATTTGTGGTAATTTTTCTAAGGCAGAAGTTATGCAAGCTTCACAGTTGAATCCTTTTTGTTAGGAAAAGAATTCAAAATACAACAAAACCTCCCCAAAAAAGCCAGCAGCCAGTTTCTGCTCAGCACATACATGGAGAAGAGATGGATGATTTATACACCAGAAACCCAAGTCAGTGGAAGGAGATTTCACAGAGCAAGTTTTACAAATTATTGTTTAGTCAATTCTTTCTCCTGCAACGTCCAATTTTTCAGCACCACATCTTTGCTCACGTCCTTCCTTCCACATAATAAATCAGGAATATTTTCTGGTATTTTCCAAGGACAACAGATGCAATATTTACGCTGCTTTTTAATAATGCTGAAAGGTACCTTAAGCAGCCAATATTCAGCTTTGCTGCCAAACATTTAATTTTCCTATTTTTATATACATTTTTGTACCTTATTATATATATATATTTAAAGAAGCTATCAATTTTCTCTCACACACACAAATATTTAGATTCATTTATGTTTAAATATCTCTTGAAAGATAACAACCCAACTTTTGAAACGTTTCTCTTATTATAAAATGCAGATCCTTAAGAAAATACTATTTTATTAATATATATTAAAGGATCTTAAATTTTGGCACATTATCATCACCTATGTAAATCCTATGGATAGGAAAACTTTTCAAACAGTCTGTCCTGCATTGCAGTGTATTCTATTACCATCCTCATGAGCTGTTGAAACCAGGTGGGGCAGTGTTTCCTGGCCTCCTCCCTCCAGACTATCTTTCTGCTAATGGCCCATCAATGCCCTGCCATGGCTCAGAGATAACTCCCCCTGCACTATCTTCTGCTAATGAGCCCATCAACACCTGGCCTCATGACTCATCATCCCATTGTGAGATGCTCCGCCCAGAAGGAGGAACCAAGCATCCCATCCTGGATATAATCTGAGATTCCAAACATCACAGACACCCTTTCCACTGGATTTCCCAGAGGACAGGAGCTACACAGCCACCACTGGACCTTCTGAGGAAGAGCAGACCCTTCTACTGGACCACTGCTTCGACAGAGCCACATCCATCACTTTGGGAGGACTGCAGCCACCACCCTGATTAACAGGGTGTCAGGTTGTATCCTGACTCTGTCAGTTTAACCCGCTGTTTTCTGCCTTTACCTTTTTTTTGATTTCCCTATTAAATTGTTATTCTGACGTGGTGCCTCCCACTAGTTTGTTTTCAAACTAGAACACAGTCCCTCAACCAGTTTGATCTTGGCTGCAAATTTTCACAGACTGTCACTCCTCACTGCAGTTGATTATGCAAAAAGAAACAAAATTACACGTTTCAAATTATGCTTTTCAGATGCAGCTCCGAGTCAGTTCTCACCATAACTAAGACAGGTCAGTTGTGAAATCTGTGAGCCCCATTAGCCTGGAAAAACTGTTATTTTTTCCTAGCAACTGGAGAACTTTTCCCCCTGCCTCCTTAAACTGAAGCTACCGATCTTTTAAAACCCTGGAATGTTTGAAGAGTTAGAATTCCACAGATGTATTATGCTTCCCAACAATTCACAAAGTGCTGGACAACTGCCATGATTCAGAATCATCCAAGAATCTCATGGATAAGGATTTTTCCTTAAGATAAAGGACAGTACAACTTCATGACAAAGCTGGGTTAGGTGAAACATGAATACACAACCTTGGTGTGAGAATATTTAGCACTAATTTTTTCAAGAACGGTCAAGAGTTTCTAGTGATTACAGTAAAAAGGGTTATGTTGTAAAACCTGGAAGATTCTTGGGGGTAAAATGGTACAAAATGGGGGGGAAAGCATGACAAATTCTGTATTTGTGTGTCCAGGGAAGGGAATGGAGCTGGGGAGGGCTCTGGAGCAGCTGAGGGAGCTGGGAAAGGCGCTCAGCCTGGAGAAAAGGAGGCTCAGGGGGGACCTTGTGGCTCTGCACAACTCCCTGACAGGACGGGGCAGCCGGGGGGGTCGGGCTCTGCTCCCAGGGAACAGGGACAGGAGGAGAGGGAATGGCCTCAAGCTGTGCCAGGCAGGTTTAGACTGGCTATTCAGGAAAATTTCTTTACCCAAAGGCTTGTCCAGCCCAGGCACAGCTGCCCAGGGCAGTGGTGGAGTCCCCATCCCTGGGGGGTTTAAAAGCCATGTGGATGTGGCACCTGGGGACATGGGTCAGTGGTGGCCTTGGCAGTGCTGGGGGAACAATTGAGCTCAATGATGTCAAAGATCTTTTCCAACCTTAATGATCCTGTGGTTCTAAGAGAAGTATCAAACAACTAATAAATGATGATCACAATAAATGGCAGCCATTATGATGACTACAAATTTATCTTTTGTTTTCTTTCTGTTTTAAAAGCACCTTCTCATTTTTAATACCGAAGTGCCTTTTAAAGCATTTCCCAGGAAGTTCTGCTCATTGCAGTAGTTGCCCTACAGATGTAGAGTTTCAGAAGAAAGGAAAAGTTAAGTGCAGGAATTAAGCATAAGAGGTATTTGCTCAAAGAAAAGATAAAGTCTTCTTGGCAAGAAGAAGCGGTGCTAAAAGCTGATTCTTTCTTGAATTCCCTAAAAGAAAAGCACAAAATGGTGATTCTGCAAAGCATCAGTTGGAATGTGACCCTGTGAATGAGAAAGTTGTTCAGAGTTCATTTTTTTCCTTAAACAGTGCTACAGATTTTATATCTGTTTCAACCTAAAGTTGTGAGTGTAATTGAAAGCCCATATGGGTTGAAAAGTTATTGGAAGCAGCATTTTTTAATGGACAAGGCATTAGACATGGTAAAATAACTTGGGATATATTACTGTAGACTTCTGTGACTTTGAGGAAAATAACAGACAGTACTTATTTTCCCTATCTGCAAAATTCAAAAGTGATACTTTTTTATCCTTTGACATGTATTTTGACATCTCCAGATAAAAGGCATAAAGACAGATAAGTAATATTAAATTCTTTATTTGTGATGAATGCAATTATCTTCATCCATATGCTTTTTATGGCCTTTTTTTTTAAATTGAGTAGTTACAGGGAGTTTCAAAATCCAACTTTATGTTATGCCAGGTGATATTATTTCAGAAAAAGAAAGCATAAAAGATCATTACACTTGACAGATCCAGAAGATAATTCAACCCATCACAAATAGGTGTCTTAACTCACTTATGACTTTTCTTCCTCTGTGTATCTCTCCATTGACTGACTATAGAAGGATGATTATCTTACATTATGCGCAAAACTTTTCCATAGCTGCAAGAACCCTACAAACACAGAAAAAAAGGATTTGGGATGTAATCTCTCAGCTTTAGGGCTGTGAACTATGGAATTGTAGTGTTTTTATGCAATTAAAAACCAGACAGGTGAATCTTATTTACATGTCCACAATCATTAATGTGATGATAGGGACAGGTGATTTTTGGCTGTCAAAATCGTGTTTTTAATTGGAGGGGTTTAAAAGCACACTGGAGATTACAAGGTAGAGTCTTCACCTGTGTATTTTAAGAGTTTATTGCCAAAACTTTATTTTATTTTATGGGCATGGGTTATTCCTCTTAGTTGTCTGGTGGATCTAGTGATCACTGAGCCAATGCTCAAGGGATTTCAGTGGAATCAGTGTGACAGTCATTTTATTATCAGGGAAGAGAAGTCAGCTTGACGCAATTATTTGTGAGTCCAGTTACACTGTCTTAAACATTCCCATTGCTTTAAGTTTTTAATTAAGTTTAAAAAACTTCAACAAAAGCACATCTTTCTCTTTTTATAAATAGCATTAGGACTTCCATCCAGCCCCTTCCAGTGCCTAAAGGGATTCCAGGAGAGCTGGAGAGGGACTTGGGACAAGGCCTGGAGTGACAGGAAAAGGCGGAATAGCTTCCCACTGCCAGAGGGCAGAGTTAGATGGGATATTGGAAGGAATTCTTCCCTGTGAGGGTGGAGAGGCCCTGGCACAGGATGCCCAGAGAAGCTGTGGCTGCCCCATCTCTGGAAGTGTCCAAGGCCAGGTTGGATAAAGTTCTGAGAAACCTGGGATAGTGGAAGGTGTCCCTGCCCATGGCAGGAGTTGGAACTGAACGGCATTCAAGGTCTTTTCCAACCCAAACTATTCTGTGATTCTGTGACTTCTCTTTAACACTTTACAATCCAAAAGAATCCAGCTGCACATGGGTCGGTACTCACAGGAAGCTCCTCACTATTTAGCCCCAACTCACTTCAGAAAAACAAAGTAACAAAGAGTGTTCAAGTGAACTACCTGGATGTAAAACCCACACGCTGGTATACGCATATAGGCTCCTTTATAAATAAACCATACTTTGCCACTCATTTACAAATATACATAATTGCCCAAGCTTAGAGTTATCTCCCCTTCCGAGCTGAAAAGCTGATATAAATAGTTTTCTCTATACAGTTCAGCTACTCAAAATAAGAAAGACATTTTAATATTGCAAAAGTAGCTAAAGCCAATATTTGTTCTGCAGCAAGAGCGTGTGTTGTTTTCTTCTCTACAATATTTTGAGCTGTTATAAAGACATTGCTATATTAAACCTAATGGATTTCAAATTCAGCATTTATATTCTGATCATATTTTCTATCCTATATCTGAAAGGATGCATTCAGCTGATAATAACAGGCTACAGGAAACAATACTGATTATTTGGAATTAAAATGGCTAAGTTGAAGCTATTTTATGCTGGAAGGAGCCTATTGATGCCTTAATTTGCCAGGTGCAGCCAAGTCATTGACACAAGGACCAAGGAGGTGACAAGTCAAGGTTAAGTGCAGCAGGACTGGGTGTTTGGTGATGGTTTTGACTTCCTCATCCTTTCCCTTGCCCAGCAGAGCATCCAGAAAAGCTCTGGAAACTTCCTTCTCTTATTTTTAACTACACCAATCCCAAGAGAGTAGCAGGAAATAGCCCCTTCTCAGAGCTGTGGGGTAACTCCGTGTCATATACAGAGACAATCAATAAATTTTAAGGGGACACAACCAGACACACAGCAGGGCTAAATGCTGAATCACACAGTAAATGTAATAAATGCCGTATACCAGGATTGCAGAAATCTCTTTATGTGCATGTAATGCAATGATGTGCAGCATAAATTAATTGGCAATTTCTGTAGCCCAGAAACCCCCATGTCCTGGGCTGATCCCCCAGCGTGGGCAGCAGGGGAGGGGGATTCTGCCCCTCTGCCCCACTCAGGTGAGACCCCACCTGCAGAGCTGCCCCAGCCCTGGGAGGAACGTGGAGCTGCTGGAGAGAGTCCAGAGGAGGCCACAGAGATGCTTCAGGGGCTGGAGCCCCTCTGCTCCAGAGCCAGGCTGGGAGAGCTGGGGCTGCTCCCCTGGAGAAGGGAGGTCTCCAGGGAGAGCTCAGAGCCCCTTGCAGGGCCTAAAGGGGCTCCAGGAGAGCTGGAGAGGGACTTGGGACAAGGCCTGGAGGGACAGGAAAAGGGGGAATGGCTTCACACTAACAGAGGGCAGGGATAGATGGGATTTTGGGAGGAAATCCTTCCCTGTGAGAGTGGTGAGGCCCTGGCACAGGCTGCCCAGAGAAGCTGTGGCTGCCCCTGGATCCCTGGAAGTGTCCAAGGCCAAGATGGACAGGGCTTGGAGCAACTGGGGTAGTGGAAGCTGTCCCTGCCCATGGCAGGGGGTTGGAACAAAATGAGATTTAAGGTCCCTTCCAACCCAAACCATTCCGATTCTCTGCATAAGCAGGAATGTTTCCCTACTATTTCAGGTGTAGTCTAACAAGGCTGAGTTCATTGCAGTACCCACCCCTCAGCCTCCTGGCTGCTCCCCTCTGGACACAGCCCAGGACACAGATGCAGATTTCTGCTTGCAAGAGCAGCACCAATGATAACATCTTTCCTTGGGCCTGGCAGCATTTAATGCACAAGCAAACATGGCTGCTGCTGCCAGCAATACCCAAAAAAAGGACATTTATGAGCCCTTGTTCTTCACCTCCATCACCAACATCATCAGAAAGGTGATGTGTAGAGATACACATTTGTTAGAGACTGGAAGGAGGTTGTTTTTTTTATTACATAAAGAAAGGCAGATGTAGCTGCACTACTCACTGTGCTTAGCAATTTTACCCCAAACACATAACAGTAACAACTGGTCCCTACATCACAGTCCTTCTGCGGACTCACACAGCAATCAGTAATTGGCACAATCTCATTTTCAAGCCAGAAAGAGGTTTTGACATCACTTGCCCTGGCAACCATTATCTGTCCATTAGATGGGAACAGCAGAAAAGCTGAATCACAGAACTATCAAACCCAGTCAGTGCTACCAAAAAGTCACAACTTTGCACTTTTATAGCTTTTTCATGTATTTTAACTGCTTGGCAGTCCACATTATCTGCCTTTGACCAGTTATCTGTACTTGCCTGCAATACTGCCTATTTTCTTATTTGTAATATACTGCTGGATATTTTTCAACAGGTAAAAAACTTATTTATCTGCATAAATCAAAATACTAATAACTAAAAATGTTAAATTTATTACAATAAAACAATTTAAAACTATGATCTATACATCAACCTGCCTTGGAAAATTCCATGGTTTTTTTGCTTTCCCTACAGAATACATTTTCACAATTCTGTCCCATAAGTATAAAAGAGGATTTGAAAGTTTCCACTTCAGAAATTGTAATATTCTCCTATTGCTTCTGGGTTTTTCTCCACCACAAAAGATTTGTAGTCTTCTCCAGTGATGAAGGTCATGGATGGTTTTATTATGCAGCCAAGCAAATAACCAGAATTTGGCCAAGCAGCCGAAAGTCATTTTTCAAGTTCTGCAGCTGCCTGCCACAGAGAGGTGATGGAGCCTGGAGACCTCATTTTAATTAGTCTCTCTTTTCCCTCATCTCCCCTTGATTCACAGTGGGTAAAAAAACTGACTTCATCCATGCCTGTAGAGATTGTTTTGAAATTTTAGTAATAATTCACTAATAATTAACTGTCTCAAATTTGCCTAAATGTGAACCAGATCCTTTGTACTCAGCTAAGAAAAAAAGAAAAACAAGACCAAAAAAACCCCAAAACAAAACAACCAAAAAACCTCACAAAAGGCCTCAAAATCCCACCAAAATGTAAATCACATTAACTTTATTTTTCAAGGTGTTCTTGCTCCATGAGAGAAATCTCCTCTTACCCAATGAAAGATCATACACTCACACCTGTAAATGAGTATCGGTGTGACAGTGAAAGTCAGGAATAATACGGTATTTTGTACTGACACCTACATCTGGTCTAGAAAATCACCTCCCTTGGCTCATTTCAATCACCTGATTATGATCCTTAACACACCTGCTTTACTTTACGATTAACAATGTTTACCACTTCCCTCTGAGACTCATCTAAGAACTGCAAATAGTCCACAGTGCCCACGGACTGGCCTTTCTCCAGGTGCAAGCAATGATCCTTTACCACAATGACACTCTTCTAGGTCAAAATAAAACAAAGTAATGCGTAATTCAGCCCTGTGCTAACCAAGTGAAACACCTCAAACTGTTCCCAGCTCCTCCCCACCACCCACCAAGGGCTGACTTTCAATTATTGCCTACAACTGTAACTGAATCAAGACGAACACCTTAAAGCAACAACAAAAAAGTCTATCTCATTAGACTTAAACAGAATGAATTTTCCAGTGAGTTACACAGCTTAAAACTCATGGATAGATTTTAGCTCAGGAACTTAGAAGTGATTTTTTCTTTCTAAACCTTTGACTTTGTCCCATCCTGCTGGGCAAGAAGCTCGGGAAAGCAGGGTAGGGAACAGCACTGATTTCCCAGCCCTGGATCTGCAGGGAGGGCAGCACCCCTGTCTGTCACTCCTGGGACAGAGGGAAAGCTCCTCACTGCAGGAGATGGGGTTTTATTGCTCAGCTTCAAGCTACAGGGGAAAGAAACAACCACAGAAAATAACACAAATGCCTATGTTCAATAAAAACACAGAGATGACTAAAGAATATATAAATATATAGATAAACACAGACAGAAATAAAGCTATAGATACAGGAAGATGAGGGAGCAGATCCAGAGAAGAGTGTCAAGGAAATTAAACATTAATAATGCAATACCTGTCTTACAGACAAAAGTATTTTCACACTGAAAAAGATTAGAGGAAGGATAAATAGTTCATAGCAGCTGTTTGACACATCACTAAATATGCATTACTGGAAGATACTTCACTACACTGGCAGTGAAATGGAAGAAGCAGCTGATAATCACGAGAGCAAGAAAATATAGGGATTTCAACAGCTGGACCTTTTAAAAATAATTGATATTGCAAATTTGATTTTATGAGTATAATTTACACTAAAAAATAAGCATTCATGAGGACATTGACAGCAAAATGCTCAAATACAACAGATCTGTAAATAATTATCGTTTGAAAAAAAGAACAAAACAAAGCCAACAAGCCCACCTGATTTTCAACAAGGAGCTAAAACTGCCAAAAGTGGAAGAAACTGCTTGGAAAAAAAAAAAAAAGCTTATGCCACACAGTAGATGGTAAAGAAAATACAGTTTACAAATTTGAGAAAAAAAGCATCAGAATATGGATGGAGCAAATCACAGCCACTGGAATGAGGCCCTGACATCTCCCAGCAGCTCCTTCACCTTCCCTACCATCACTTTGGTTTGTTTTCTTTTTCCTTTTTTTTAAAAAAAAACATCTTACTGGAAAAAAAAAAGAAATCAGGAGATGATTCCAGCTGACTTTAGGAGTGAGCCAGGCTGTGAATCTGCTGGAGCTGCACCTCTCACTGTCCTCTGGGCTGCTTTTCTGTACTGACTTTCTCCCTGCATCCAGGATTTCAGTGGCATACCTGTGCATCAGACAAAACTGCTGCTCTTCAACTTCCCTTTGGCACACAAACCCTTCATGCCAACCCCAAACCCACAACCCAGGCTGACTTTACAGAAATAAATACCTTATTCTACCTGGGTATCAAGCATTTACATCACGGTGACAGTTTAGACACTGGTGAGTGGGAGTAAAGGACTAAACTCCTGTCTCAGTCTTCCCTTGAAATTGTTTAAATTATGATGAAGCTGTTTTTCAAACCAGACACTTTCCTGTGTGTCTTACACAGCATAATACAATCTCTTTCAAAAAGAGATTATTCTTGTTGTTTTTCTTAATCTGGATTCCTAAATGAAGTCCTCCTGCAGTTAACTCTATTTTAAATTCTTTTTCTAATGCACCATAGGATTCATCTGTGTGGGAACACTGTTTCAATTTAACCATTCACAATTTGATTTAGTTGAATGCAACCTTGCTTTATTTCAATTTATCTCGTTACAGTTCCAGCTAATGGGGAATTGACTGAAGTTCTGGCTCAGCTGCACAGAAGCAAACAGCTGTAGAGATTTAAGATGCTCCTGCTCTCCAGCTGCTCATTCTGTCCCTCTGCCAGATATGACTGTCCCTGGAAATTTGGCAGAAGTGGGTGTCTCCTATAGCCCTGAGCACTGTAGCTGACATTTGTCCTGATGCAAAGACACCCTCACACATTTCCTCTCTTGAATCTACTAAAGATGCAACAACCTTCAGAGCAGGGGCACAACAGAGCATGGACATTGCCACATTTGAAGGTGACTCTCCCCTGCTCACCTCCTGCTGTACACACTGGGTCATGTGGAGGGGACCATATTGAAACTGCTCTTTCACTGACAAGAGAAAAATATCCTGCACTGCCATGTCCCAAAGGTTTTCAGGTATTTTGTACAATTAATAGAATTATCTGCATGCACTGGTCTGCTTAAATTCCTTTATGTCATGGAAATTTCATGGATTTTGAAGAACCTTGTACGTCTCTTCCAGCTCAGGATATTCTGTGCTTCTGTGACCTGCCAGGTTTGCTTCACAGAACCATACATAGAATTAGAGCACAGTTGGGTTAGAAGGAATCTAAAAAATCATCCTGCCATGGGCAGGGACACCTTCCACTTTCCCAGATTGTTCCAGGCCCTGTCCAACCTGGCTTTGAAAACTTCCAGGATGGGGCAGCCACAGCTTCTCTGGGCACCCTGTGCCAGAGCCTCACCACCCTCACAGGGAAGAATTCTTTCCCAATACCCCATCTATCCCTGTCCTCTGGCAGTGGGAAGCCATTCCCCTTGTCCTGTCACTCCAGACCCTTGTCCCAAGTTTGTCTCCAGCTCTCCTGGAGCCCCTTTAGGCCCTGGAAGGGGCTCTGAGCTCTCTCTGGAGCCTTCTCTTCTCCAAGTGAACAGCCCCAGCTCTCCCAGCCCTCGGAGCAGCTCCATGGCCTCCTCTGGACTCACTCCAGCAGCTCCACTGGGTCCTTCTGCTGTCGGACCCAGGGCTGGAGGTGGGGTCTCACCTGAGCAGGGCAGAGGGTACCTTTTCAAAGTGACAGTAGTTAAACATACAATCAGGCATCATTAAATGATTTCCTTTTCAAGTTTCCAAACAGGATTTGTCTGTGAGCTCTCCTGGGAAGGGAGGGCAGGGCAATGGAGCTCCTCCATCCCTAGGCAGCTGCTTTTCAGAACTGACCTTGAAAACAGAGCAAAGCAAGAGGGTTTCTACCTCCATCACAGGTCAAGTCCAGGACTGGTTTGCATTTCTGTGTGCTTCCTTGTTTCCTTGCTCAAGATAGAAACCCAGAACACACTGGCAGGGGGAAAAGTTTTAGAATAGTCTGCCTGCCCTTCACAAATGTTCGTTTGGTGGAGAGAATTTTTATAAAATGAATGTGTATCTTTCCCAAGTTGCCACTTTGCTGTCAGATCTCCCAAAAGACTATTCATGGCATAGTACAGGTGATAGCTCATGCATGCCAAGTGTGTTCTCCAAAATCATCCTCCCACCAACATTTCAGGGCTCATGATGTCATAGCAACTACCTAAACTTCCACCCAGCCAGATCCGCCTGGGAGCCCATCTGTCACAACTCCATCTAAAATTATATGAGCGGCTCTTTAGAGAAAGCAACACTGAATGTGAGAGGTTGTATCATTTAACAATCTCATTTTTTAATAGATACATCAACAGTTTGGGCAAAGTCAAGGGGAAAGTGGAACAGAAGTTCTAAAATGCCTAAATATTTTCATACGGATTCTCACAATAGGTAACTCCTGTGCAATGCACCCAATCATTGTGGTTAAACATGCTGTTAACCGCTCCCTACCAAAACCTCCTGATACTACAGGAGAATTCAGGCTTTATTTGATTTATTTCCATGTATTTATCTTTTTCCCTTAGAACTCAAAGGTTACTTCATACACTACAAAACACCTTCAAGTAATTACAGGCATCTGACTGCACTGGGGCCCCAGCATCCCTTCACACTGGAGTCTTGAAAATACTTGCTCTCTGAGGGTTATTATTCTTTAGGTTTTGCAAAACTATTTATTTCCTGAAGTTTTTCTTAACTGATTAGCTGACAAAACTATATTGTGCAGAAAAAAAATCCTATTTGTGTTTTCACTTATTTGCTTTTAAAATAAAATACATTAAACTTTAATAAAGGTGTTTATTACTGCAATTCTACTCTTAAAAGTCCAAAAGCTAAGCCAGAAATCCTTTAGAAGAATCTCAGAACCTCTAATGTTTTATATTCTGACCCTGCAGGTTTTCTTATGTTAATTGCAGAAGGTTTTGGGGGTTTTGGGTGAACAAATTTTTTTTTTTAAAGAAAGGTTTTTAAGACAGCAGCATTTTGTGATGATAAGAGGGAGCAATGTTGATCTTATATATCCCCACCTCAGGAATAAATAGTGCTATTGCAAGGACTTTTTTCCAGCCTTTCTCTCATTGCATGGTTTATTAACTGACATAAAAGTAATCTCTCCAGTACTTTCCTGTCGATATTAGACTAAGAGTCATAGGAGACTTTCTTTTCTCACTTTAATCCACTTTCCAGACAAGAAAGACTTCTGGTAGTAGCCAAAATACGTAATGGAAAGCTCTTCACTTGGTTGGTTGTGGCACCTCAGCATAAGGTAAAATATCACATTCTGTGTTTCTGAATTGAATAAAAGCCCAGCACAACATCTGAGCTGGGGTGGAACAAAGCCGGAACATCCAGACAGTGAAACACACTGCGATACAAAGGTGCAGATCTTTTGCTTGGGTGCATAAATCCTGTTTCTTAAACTGCCTGACTCACACCCAACAAAGAACCCTTTGGTAAGGTCCATCTGCATAATCCCAAGTTATACAGACAGGAGCTTGGAGGAGAAAAAAGCCAAATAAACTGTTTATAATGTAAGAGGAACCAGTGTTATTCTTGCATTAAATCACAGCGGCACTCTTATTATGATGGGTGAATTACTTAACAACCCAGGTAAAAATGGTAAAATGTTAAGCATATTATGTAGTGCAGGTGTCTGAATATATTTGTATCTATATATATGTATGTATCTATATATATGTTTGTATCTATATATATGTTTGTATGTATCTATATATATGTGTGTATATCTATATATATATCTGTCTGTATATATCTATACATATGTGCATATAGATATATATATAGATAGATACAGATATATACAGATTTGTAAAGAAGTGTGAAATCATGCTGAAAACTCAGGTTTCCAAACAATGTTTCACCATACATTCCTCCTGTAATGCCTAAAAAAATATAAACCAAAGCCCTAAATATATGTTGGGAATAATTTGAATTTAATATCACCAAAAGGTGAAGAAATGATCTGATTTCTTCACACGTCCATGTCTAAAGATTCACCCTGCAAGAACATCGTTCCACCCCTCCTTTGCCCCTGTACTCCCCTTTTCCTGGTGCTTTTCCCCACTTGCAGGAATCAGAGCTGTGGATGGCTTGCCAGCAGTCCCAGGGAGGGAGGGAGGCTGCCCACACCCTTCACCACGACAGGCTAAATGGGCTCTCAGGTAAAATGAAAATGGAAACTGTTTATGAACAACACCACAGCACACCACGGAGAAAAGAAAGTTCTGTTAAGCTTTATATAAACCAGAGGAGTGAATTGAAAATTTAACATGAAAGGCAATTTCCCAAGAAAACTGAAACAATTCTGTGAGTGGCTGGAGGGAGGAAACAGTCTGGTTAGCGAATTAAAAGACTGACAAATATTTCTTAGGAGTCTGAAGATGGACAGCAGTAGATAAATGCTCAGTGCTGTTCAAAGGAGTCAGTTCTTTCCAAACCAGTAAGAATGACAATCAGGTATTAGGTTAGAGACTTTATTTGCTTTATAACTACTTTGAGTGGTTTCATAAAAACTTTTTCCTACAGCACAAAAATATTCCAATATTGAAGCCCAAACCTCATCCCAGTTCCCCTTCTGTCCTGATCTGCCATCACCGAGTTTCTTCCCACTTCAACTGGATGTAGAGGAGAGGGGGAAAGAAACCACAAGGAAGGAGGATGGTCTCTTTAGCATCTTTCCACAACTCATTTTCCCACCTGCACTCCTGAACTTTTCCCTGAAACAGTGAAAACTTCCACAGAGTTAAGGAATCTTTTCTTCCTTTTGTCAAAGGAGACAGAATCTAATCTTCAAAGCACTTAATTATGGCATTTAATAATCTGGTTTTCCTCAACACAGAGAGAAAACAGGTTAGACACCAGTAACCTTGATTATGAAGGGGAAAATATAAATGCACTCAAAACGATAAATTCTAATTGAGGGAGACATAAACTTTACAAATCAGGTCTTCCAATGTTTTGGTGCAGCATTTCAGCCATCTGCAAACCACCTCATAGCCTCACACTAATCTGACTTTCTAACTCGCTGCAGGTTGACATCTGTTGACGTCAGACTTTAAAAATGCTTCAATCAAGATCTCTATAATCCTCATAACTAAAATGTCTTTGTTCTATGATCAAACATTTCTGAAAACAGAGCCACCAGTCCCAGCAAGCACTCAGGATGCTCAGAGGTGAGTTAAGGCACAATAAAAAGCTCAGTAATCTCCCAAATCTCCTCAGAGAACACATTTGTTTATCACTGTGCCTGCAGACTCTTACACTGCCAATATAACTGGCAACCATTTCTAGCAGACATGAATATCATTTGAAAAGTTTAAAGATGCACAGAAAAAGCAATCAACAGCCTCAATAAGAAATCTCAGGAAAAAAGGAAAATGATTTGGTAAACATGAATGATTGATAAGTCCTTCAGCGGAAAAAAAAAGTGGAAATCAAGAAGCAATGACCTTTTGTACCCATTCTTCAAGTAGCAGGTTTTAGAAACTTTTGTATTGCCCATAAAATTAGCTAGAAGATAAATCTCACTATGGTGATTTGCTCTTTATAAGTCCAAAGTCACTGTTCTGAATTCTCATTGTATAATTACTTCAATATAGATAAAGCATGAGTCATCTGTTCTACTCTAACCTTTGCATTTAAATTTGAATTTTATTCCTGCTTATCTTTTTTCCTAAATTGATATTACTGTCTACTATGTTTATTAAAAACAACTTAAAGCCACAGTGCATGTCAAACTCGGCACTGAGGCACCATTTGTTGAGTTATTTTAATTAACATGTCTCAGGGAGATTACAATTCTAATCATTTCTATTAAACTATGTCAAAGTTTTCTTACTCTTATGTGTTGGATTTTGTTTCCTGTTTCAAATTATGCCTTAATACCCAGGAGGCTTTTAGTAAATGTTGTGCACAGCCAGGTAAGAAACTCAGAGGCATTGTTGTGTTTCTCTGGTAACAGCAGAACCATGGCTGAGGATTAGTGTCCTTAGCAGGTTCCCAAATTTGCCCCCTCTGGATCTCTTCCTCCTTTCCCACATTCTCAGTGAGACGAAATTTCTAGAACTTAGGAAACACATTCCTAGAACGAGATCAGTCAGAATCCCCTTCCCTCATTAATAAGCAGGTCCTGGGGCAGGACTGTAACTGAAGGGAAATGAAAAAGCAAGCCCACCACATCCACACTGTGTTGAGAAGAGTTTAAGGTTAAATACCTGGTTGTCTCCACACGTTTGCCCATGACCGACCACAAGCCTTCTAAGGCACACTGGGGTAGCCAGGTGGATCTCATGTATTTGCATGGCTGCAGGGTGAGCTTCTATGCACAAAGAAAAGGTTTCGTTCATACCTTGTTTGGGTGAATTTCTTACAAGGTTCGGCCCCAGGTATCCAACACCGACTCTAGGCCACTGAAGCAGGAAGACTCCCCTCTTTAGTCAGACTTAAGGGGGTTGTAGTTACTTTTAAAGGTTCCCTTTTTAACCCTCTTCCTCCCTTTTCAGTGACACAGCCATGGCATCTATTTTTCCTCAGCCATTATGGAATTGCAGAGTGACACTTTCTGCTAATCCAAATAAACAACAGGACTGCGCTCACACACCATTTTGAATGGGATTCCCTTCCTTTTTAAGGACTCTTTTCCATGACTGATGGACAGGAGCTGACTGGAAGGCTCGGTGCCCATCAGAGCTGTCAGGGCGCCCTGCAGGGAGCTGACTCTGGAGAAGGTCTTGCAGATCTCTTGCAGAGAGAGCAAAGACATGTCAGTCTCGAAGACTCCCACACACCACACTGAGACACTACAAGAATACCCTTTTCTTAATTAAAGGATGAGTGCTCCATTTACTACCATCAAGATACTTTCAGTCTGAAAGACTAGAAGAGTCTGTCAGCTCTTAGTTTTTGGACAGCAGGATGTACTGACAAGTATTAAATTCATCACTGCTGCCTACCTGTTCCTTTGGAAATCCAAACAAAATTAACTGACTCTGGATTGCCTTCTTTCTCTATCTTATATAAAAAAAATATTTAAGATAAAGGTTTGGTACTACAGTCAGTCTTAAGACATTATCATGTAACTAATCTGCCACTATGGAAAAGCAGACCTTTCTCTGCAGATTTTAATTTTCAATTTATACTTGATTATAAGTAAATATCAGGATCTTTGAATGGAAGAGATTGAAGTCTTACCTATGAAAAAAAAAAACAATGAAGTCTTTCCACAAAGCTCAAGTGCTTTACCTCTGCTTTTGTTCCACAACGCCAGACTACAAGGAAAAAATCAATTACTGTGTCTCTATCTGTATCCTTCAAACACATTTAACAAACTCCTTCAATTCTACTCATCTCATCTTTTCATTATTACTTAAAAGCACGGTGTATTTCTACCATCTTAATCACTTCTCACAATTCTTTGCTCAAAGTCCTACAACCCTTTTTCTTTTGTTAGTTGAATTTTCTTCTATATTTTGATCTAAATTACCTGAGTCCCACCATAATTTTCAGGACATTAGATAAGCTTTCATAATTATCTGGCAATGCCATAACTCTTTGCATACCACAGTGGGTCTAACCTGCAGAAAGCAGCAGCAGGGAGGTTCCTGAGGTTCACCTGAAGGAGGGTTTCACTTTATTTTGCAGTTTATAATACACCCACAGATTTTTTTCCACTCATTTTCTCTTCACTGTTTTTTGTTTTTCTTGAGATTTGAATGAGGTTTGTCCCTTTCTCCCTTCTGGCAGAAAAAAAAAAAAAAAAAAGTGGTTTGGATTTTAGAGTCCCTCAGTGCATGTTCAGAACGCCTATTTTGAATATAGAGCCCAGCCAGGAAGGCAGAGTTGCAGCAGCTCTTTAGCCTAAAAACTTACAAGTAAACACAAAAAATCAGCTCAAATCCACCACCTTTTCTTCAGCTGATGCTCCTTTAACATTCAGATTTGTTCATACACCACTCCAGTCCCTGAGCAAGATATTTTCAAGCCCCACTCAAACTTGGGAGGCTTTCCCAAGTGCAAGGCTCTGTTTCACCCCCTCTACTTAAACCCCTCAACACCAATGGGAGAAAAAGAGATAAAAGAGGTTCCTATGCAGTTACACACCCCGTAGATCCAGGCTGGTCCTGCTAGAAACTGCAGTCTCTCGGGCTCACTGTGCACAGAGTGAGAGTGATTGCTGAGCCCAAGTAATTCCCATCCCCAGCTGCTGAAGTTTCCTACAAACCCACTGAACCAGCGTGTCCTCAATCTGTGTTAAAGAGCTGAAGTGACACCAAACTGGGGTGGAGGAAGGGCTTCCCCTCCCCTCAGACCCTTCCACAGACCTAAGGAGACCAAGACCCAAAGTCTTGGACATCCTGAAGCCAGTTGATGCTGGGAAGACTGGAGAGATTGCTTGGAATGATGCCACAGAAGGAAGATTTCGGGTCAGCCGAGAGGCACATCTTTGCCATCCTTGTTTGCCTCAAGCCCCACCGCACCAAAGCAGCCAAGCAGAAAGAACAACAAGCATAAAATCAGACAAAATGGTTTTATTGTCTGAAACTCAGCACTCAACCTGGCCTCACTTTTGTCTGCCTGGCACAGGAGGGCACTCGAGCAAGAGGAAGCAGATAAATGTGCCCTGAGATCTGTCCTGGGAACCGGGTTGTACAAATAACATTTAAGAGTTCCTAACATCCCTTTCAGACCCTTGTGGGGGAGTATTTCTCAGGTGAAGAGCTCTCCTCTCCCTAAATCAGACTCTGGATTTAGAAACACACCCTATCTCCTACCTCACCATCGGAACTCCTGAGCACAACTTGGCCAAAAGCCTACAGAGTGAAGGAGTATGTAACGCACTTCATGGAATTGTGACAGCTCTCCCAGAATAATCTCTTCACTAATTGGGGAGAGACAGAATTAGTTTTTCTAAGAACTGAACTGTCCCAATTTTAGCCCAGATTTTGCTAAAACACAGTGTAAAGAAAGAGTTCACCTTTTACCATCAACTAAATCTTGCATTTCAGAAGAGGTTAAAGTAGAAAAAAGAAGAGGGGAAAAAAAAAGAAAAACACAAAAACCCCCAAACCAACAAACAAACAGCAGCTTTTGATTCCAAGCATTCAAGACAAAACCCAAAGGAGACATAAAGCAAACACTGCAAAGGCTTCTGTTTGAAATCCATTTCCAGGAGAGCTGAATGGGGACAGACGAGAGGGAAAAGCTGAAGAAGAATTAACCCAGAAAAGGCAAATTCTTTTCTGTCCTTATCCCTCAGTTTGGCCTTCGGTGAATTTGCCCACATAGTCTTTACCACATCTTGGAAAAACAAAAAACTGTAACACAGTGGGACTCATAAATAAGAAAAATACTTTGATTTTTTTTGTGTGTCACAACTGATCCTGAAGCAGTTTCCAGATTGATGGCTCTGACCTGCACCCAAAAGGTACATACAGATTTTGGCACCATTTCAGTACCAAATTCTTGCAAAGGAGAGTTAGAACACTCTGCTAACAGTGGCAGAGTTTGGCAGAGCCCTGTAATTAATGTCTTGTTGCTTTTCCTTTTTGTCAAAGTAGTCAAAATAATGTCATATGAAATGATTTATTTTTGTTTGTTTGGCAGCTCTCCAGCATTTCAATAGCAGGGAGGCTGCTGTGCTCAGTGTTGATTTGTCCCAGCACATTATATTTGTACAATTTCAACCCTGTAGTACAGAGCCAAGCAAGGCAATAACACAAAGTTTTTTAATATTCTGCCTTTGCAACAAGCAAACAACCCAGAAGAGTGTATTTCAATTTTTGCCTGGGGATTAACATACAAATGTTCTGAAAATTAGGGATACAATTATGTGAAGTCAATTACAATTTTCAATTACTTATTTCCTAAGGCTTTATGCTCAGCAATGTTGGACATTTTGGGCTTGTAGCTCCCCTCAGTCCTGCATATCATCTACCAACAAAGAAACACCGCAGCCAAAGGACTCAAAATAAAAGGGTTTTAAGTACCTTGCAGGTAAGCAAAAGTGAACAGAGTTGTGCCTCAGCTTCACAAAGTATTTAGGGTGGTCACAGGGCTCCAGACTACTCAAAGCTTTTGTTATGCTGGTGACAGTAACAGAGAGCTGAGGACACAGATGTGGTTTTTTTAGGGCTTAATTACAATACAAAATAAAGTTACTGATTAATAAAATCAGTATGTGCGAATGCGTGTGAGCCCTTCTCAAATCTTATTCACAGTTTATAAGTAATAAAGAAGTGAGAGTCAATTAACTGCACTGAATGATGCCACAGAAGCCCATAAATTCTTTTTACTGTATTAAGCTGCAGCTTTGAATACTAATGGATCATATTAATTTCACTTTTTTCCCTAAAAGTTTCCTCTGCAATGTGGTAATTACATCAATTGCACTTTTTTTTTTTTTTTTTAAAGTGGCTATTGGAAAGAAGTAGTTATGAATTTAAAAGAATCACTATCTCCTTGCTTTTAGGAGAATCTCACATCTGTACACCCCTGCATCACATGTTCAGAGGCAGCACTTTTGGGAATTATCTGCCATTTCCAAGACTTGAAGAGACAATTCCAATATTTTGCAGAATTAGGAGAGTCAAAAATAGAGACAAACTATGCCAAAGGAAAGGTGACAGTGGATGGGGATGGGATCCTCAGATAAAGCATCGAGTCTGTTCAGGGCATTTTAAGATAACTGAAAACTTCTTGGAGAATGGTCAAAGGGGAACTGCACGCACCATGAGGAGATATGGGGAACATCCTGTGAGAGAAGACTCTTTGTTTATTCTTCAAAATAATTGAGAAAAAAGATGGATAGTTACACATTAAGTACTGCATGAGTACTGCCAGTCTCGAGAGAACCTCAGCAGGCTGGAAGAACAACTTTTGGGGAGGAATTCTGTTGTATTCTGCAATTCAATGAGTAAAAGGGAGAGGTCATTTTTTAGGTGTCTTGTAGGTAATTCTATGGCTCTTTAAAAAAATGATTAAAAGGTAAATTTGAACTGAAGGAAGCCTTAAACTATTTCATCTGGATTTTTAAGTTCTACGACAGCAAATCAGGTTTCATTTCTAGGTTATACAACACAGAGTTTCCTATCTATTTGTTACATGACTACAAACAGCAAAGAAGTATTTAAATTATGCACGGCTACAAGAATTGTCATGTTTCTCAGGCAAATTACTGAATACCCTTAGAAAAATCTCTTGAATATCTCTATGTACTAATGACCAAACTCATTGCTAGTGTTATTCCTGCTATTCACCCATTACAGGCCAGTTTTGAAACCTAAAGCATGCTTGATAAAATGAGATTTTCATCAGTTACCTACTGCCAGCTAGCAAAGCAGAAAATAGAGAAAATGGCCATTTCTATTTCATATTGCTTAATATCCATCACTTTAATGGAAATGAGATAAAGTAGATAATGGCAGTAAGAATTGTATTAGCAGCACAGACATATATTACATATTTCTCAGAGGTACCATTGTTGTAGCATTTACATTGTTAATATTAAAATGTCTCAAGCAGCACAATCCAATGTAACCAATATTATAAATATTACCTTTAATATAAAAGAGTTGAATGAGCTTTTAACCTTGAATTTGATACAGTGTTGAAAATAACTTCTATACTTACATGACCTAGCTCCTTGTGAATACCTAAGTACTTTCCCCCTCAAATAAATCTTTCTCCAAAGCAAAACTTCCTTGCACTATTCTTAGCTGCAATTTCCACTGCACGTTAAGTGATCATAGACCTTTTCTGTACCTCTTTTAAGTGTAACTCAGAGGCAGAAATGTCAATTTAGATGAGGCTTTTGAAGCTAATGTTAAATACAGATAGACTGTAAGTAATGTTCCATTTTGCAGATATTTCATTAAAGGAGAGTGTACAGGAAGGTTATCCCCATGTTCATATATCCTGAGTCCAAGAAGAATTGTGGTTTAAAACAGTTTTTGGAACAGAATATTAAAAAAAAAAAACAAAAACAAAAACACAAGCAACAGGGTCAGGAAAGAGGCAAAAATGGGAAGTCTGAGCACAAGATACTAACGTCAGGATTAGGAAAAAGGCGATTGTTGGCTCCTGTCTGCAGGTTGCTGCAGCATGTCCAAGGAAGAAATGGCAAGGTAGAGCTTGGGCAAGGGAGAAACTGAAAAATCAGATGAAACTAAGAAGATAATACAATCACACATCCATGCTGGCAGTCAGGAAACTTAATTATGCAGAAAAAAATTGGACAGAATCTAAAATACAAATCTGAACACCTCTCAATGTGAAGAGCTGGATAACCATGAGGTTTAAATATATGACACAGGTTAGAAACGAAGAGTGTGAAGCTCAGCTGCTTAATCCAGGGACCACTGGCAAGAATTCACTGTAAGTTAGGCAATCATCAGGTGCAAACAGTATGGGAGGGAAGACCTATTGCTCTAAATAAGTATAATCTACCTGTGAATAAGGCAAGTGCAATACCAGGAGTGCCAGGCAAGCACAGAGAGGAAATATTGACGGGATTGAGTAAGGCGGTGAGTTTTCGTTTGGAACACTTCTTGTCATTTATGTTCAAAAAGAAGGAATCTAAACGAGCAAAGCAGAAGAAAAGGAGTTAGGAGGGCTGCAAAAAGAGGCTAAAAAAGCTGGGATTGTGCAGTTGTGGCAAAAGGAAGGCTGTGAAGGGACACTGGAAGACTGCTCTGCTGAAAGATACCATGAAATGAAGCGGTACAGACTAAGACTTAAGATGAATGATGTGGTTGGCAGAAAATTAATCAAGTGAGAATTGACTAGGAATAAATACAATCCCAAAAATACAACATTTCTGACAGTAACAAGACCAGGGTTCTGAAACGGCCCATCATGAAGTGTCGGGACAAAAATAACCCTTAATTTTAATGACAATCTTCATGGATTCAGAAGCAGGATTAAAAGACATGTCTGCAATACTGGGGGTCTGGTGGTAAGAAATATAAGAGGCTTCTTTTGGGCTTTATTTCTTCTCTCATGAATAGATGTTTAAGGACACATCAACTGATTCCCAGTGTGGGGCTTTCACTCCCTAACCTGAGGCACAAACTCCCGTCTCCACGGTGCACAAGGAACAATAGGAAGTCCACTATTAGAAACACAAGTACTGTTTTATTTTTCATAAAATGATGGAGTGATACTGCAACCAGGAAAAGAAAAATACTCAACTTCAGACCTCCCAAGAATGACATTAAAAAGTTAAGCAGCATGTAGTCTTCTTTAAGGTGTCATTTCTGCTCAGTGTAACTCTAAGACACTTAATGCAGATGGATGGGCTGAGCAGACTCTGCAAAGACAAGGCTTTCCTTCTTTACATCCAATCTAAAAGCTTTTAAAATCTCTCTGTCAGGAACAATTTGACTGCTTATCAATTGCATCCCCCTACTACTGCAAAACTTACAATGAGAGAGGATCGCGGGGAAGAAAAAACACATTTTGATAGGTGACAGTGAAATGAAAGACTGTCAATCTGATGGGCTGCAAAGCTGGGACTGCACATTAACCTCACTTTGCTCATTAAAGGTCTCATCCAATTAAAACAGCAGCTGGGCTGTGTCTGAGTGCTGCCACACTTTGGTGCTGCCAGCAAGTTCATTTGTGGTGCTCCTCTGCTGGCCTCAAGAAGAACAGGCTCTGGGACAGCCAAGGTTTTCACAGCTTGCAATACAGATCAACTCATTAAATAAAAACTGCCTCTCTTCACCTTTGATATAGCGGATGTGCAGTGCCTGTATGTAAAAAACAAGTCAAACATTTCCTGGTATTTTCCTGATTTATATACAGTCTGAGGTTTCATACAATTACTAATGCAGGATTTCTATGGATAAAACCATGCTGCTCTAAAAAGAAAAGATCTGGAATAGGACTTACTTCTTTCTTATATTAAAGAAGAAGACATACAAAGTTCATAACTTATGCTGGCATTCTTGAAAGAAGAAAAAAAAAAATCAGTTTTATCCACAAAAACATATATTTATCAACGTACTAAAAGGAGAATAATTGAATCATTTTCTATATCTATAGGAACAATCAAACTGATCCCCAGCGTGAGAGCTACCATTTCCCGAATGCCTCTATTCTATGTGTCAGTAAAATTAAAATTCTCCTCACACCATCTCCATTTAGCTCATAGTTTTCATAATGGCTCTAATAAATTGCAATGATACTGGATATTCTCAAAGAACAAACTGGCTTTATTCTCATTTCCCAATACAGCCTAAGCAAACGCAAAAATAAAATAAAATAAATGCCAGACATGCAGGGAAGACTGGGAGCAGCTCCATTAAAGTCAATAGTTATACATAAAAATACATAGAACGGGGAAAGAAGAAGAACAAATGTCTTTAGATAATTTATGAGAATCACAGTACGAACCCTCAGCAGAGATTCATCTACAAAGAGAAGTTAGTCAGGAGAACTGATTTTTAACTTGCCATTTCAAGCTGAAGGGGGAAAGAATAAAAATTTCAGAGCAGCAGCATTGTCTGAAGAACTCTTTTGTGCTTAAACAGTAAGTCCTGAACAATTTTAAAGCTCAAAGTATGAAAATTAGCATCACAATCCATTGCTTTCACTGCTTTCCTTTGTGGTTGGAGCTTGTTATTGAGCAGGACCATCAATCTGGCATCTTCAGTGACCAAAGCATTGCTTTAAAAAAATAAGTCTTATTAGCCAAAGTGTATGCATTATTTTCAAAAGCTTTAAAATGTGTTATTTTTTCATAATTTAACAAATTGTAAGCATCTCTGATTTTCACCCCTGAATCAACTCAATTGAGTTGGAAGGAGGGGAAAAAAAGAAAAAAGGTTTCTTTTGTCAAGACTTTATAACAAGCTTTATTTTAAAGAGAGGCTTTATGGAAATTTCATGGTTTAACCTCAGCCTGTAACAAAATACCATGGGGCTGCTCACTCACTGCCCTGCCCCACAGGGATGGGGAGGAAGATCCCAAGAATGGAAAACCCAAGGGCTGGGATGAGAACAGATGAAGAACTGAAATAAAATATTATTATTATTATTATTGTTACTGTTATTGATACTACTAATAATAATTGATGGTGATAATAATGATAGTGGTGATGATAATGATGAAGAAAAGAGAGAGGCACAAACCCCAAGAAACACAAGTGATGCACAGTGCAATTGCTCAGCACCCACTGACCAGTGCCCAGCCCACCCCTGAGCAGAGATCAGCCCCTCCCAGCACACTCCCCCAGTTTATAAACTCAGATGATGTTCTGTGATATGGAACATCCCTCTGGCCAGCTCGGGTCAGCTGTCCTGGCCATGCTCCCCCTGGTTTCTTTTTCTTTTCCAAAGTCTTGGAGCAATGCAATTTCTAATTTTTTTATTTTTCTGTAGAAAATCCAGTTTAGCAAAGGAACTGTTTGCTGCATTGTCTCCCCTCAGCTCCACGTAACTCCCCTGCACGGAAGTCCTGGATTCTTCTCTCTTATCAATCCCCCTCTCCAGCCTCTCCCAGTTCTTACTGAGCTGGCCAGTAACAGGGACATTTTCCACTGGTAAACCCCTGCTGCAGTGGATCAGTTACACCAGATTACCCCATGCAGTGTTCAGTGCAAGTCAAGGCCCAGGCACCCAACTCTCAGTTCTGCCATTTGCCTTTGAGTGGTGCTGTGCAGGTCACACCTCCTTTCTGCCCTCCTGAGATACGAATACTCAATCTTTTACAAAGCAATTTGAAGTCTACAGCTGAAATCAGATTTTTTTTTTTTTTTAAACTTTTCATTACTGACCCCTCAGATTTTCTAATTTAGTTTGGGTCCACTTCTGATTCCAAGTTTGTTGCAGGAGGAGGAGGAAGTGAAACAGGTTTGGCAGCATGCTGAGTTCCAGTACTGAGCCTTTAAGGAGTATATTCAATTCTAAGGTCCAGGAAACTCAAGGAGTGGTTACGTGGTGAACACAATCAGTTTAATAAATATATTCCAGCTTTACGGTGCCACAGATGCTCATCAGAGAGTTGTTTGCTTTTGAGTAAGATTTATTTAAATAATACATCCACTGAATCAATAAAAGGCCACCTCTTGCTGCAGCTCTCACCTAGCAGTTCACAATATTCAATAGATTTATAATGAACTTCATTGTCCCCAGCTGCTCTTGGGTTTTACATCCTTTCACACCTAATCCTCGCCATCTGCACATTCAAGATTAGACATGATCCCTCGTGGACCTTGCTGCGTGCGAGCATCCAGCTCAGTGGCTCAGACAAATTTCTCTCATCACTCAAACCACATTCCGTGCACCCACAATTACTTCCCAGCATTACAGAGAGGCTCACTGGAGTCACAGAAATACATTCCTATTACTTGGCAATTATTCAGCACCTGGGGATTATACTTTTAAATTGCTTGTAGATTGTTAGCACACAGATGCTACAGGTTTTCAGGTATTTTAAAAATGAGTAACTAAGGTTAGTGACTATTTATCACGTATTAACACAGGGCCTGCCTTATTACACTGGTTTGAGAATTTAAAATAGGAGCCTGTTCAAAACAATCTGAGTACAAAGTATATAAAGTACCTCCTAAAGGTCAGTCCTAAAATGCTCCTTATGGTTTTGGCATTTGGGATTCTTTTTGCAATCATTCAGAATCTTATTCCTGGAGCTATTTGAGCAGAAAAACACACAATGCAGCTGCACAACTCGAAATACTTCAGCCAGTATGTGCTGTATAATTCACCTTTCACATCATTCAAAGATACTTCCACAGCTTTCATTAACATTGCAAAGTTAGCAGCAACATTCCCAGCTACAAGGCCTTTGAAGTCACCATTATCTCTGGCTGCAAAATCAAACATTAAGCTGACATATCAGCTGTTAAATGCATTAAATGCTGCTTAGTTGTTGTTTTGGAGGTTTTTAAGTTATTTTTTCTGAGGAAGAGATCCTAACATCCTTTTTCATGTGAGAATTAAAGCCTGAAGGATGCAGGCCAGCATCACCACCCACACGATCTATGTGACAGCCCAGTTATGCAGCCACTTTGGTACGTGGCAGTTTAAGAAAGAGAAACCTGGGGTTACCGAATCAGTGTGTGTTTGGGTTTTATTGAACTTGTGTAATTCAACCGAAGAGAACAGGAAGTGATGGTGACACTGCTCCAAACCAAGGGAGCGACATAACTTTAGATGACCAGCACAGAGCCACTGTAACTGAGTGTGACAGCACCCTTTTAACTTACAGCATCTGTACATCCTGTAAGTTCATGGCATGCTCCACATCCCAGATGCTTTGGAGTGGGAAAAGGGTTTTACAAGGGACCAAATTCATTCCATGCATGTGGATCTGAGGAATGAAAAAAATCCTGAGTCCCCTGTTGAGATATTCCTTTAGTTCTTCTGTCTTTGCTATCATTTATTTCTGCTTCACCAGAGTCCGAGGTGTGCCTTGGATGGGGACTTCGAATGCAGCCTGTGTCTTAAGAACAAGCTGCTGTTTAAACTAGAAATTAAATAATGCTAAAAAAAAGCCTATGGGAGTTGTCCCAATCACGATGTAAAATGAGCAATATTTTAATTTAACAACTCTCTTCTCTCTCTAAAAATTCTGGTTCTTGAAGAAGTTTCAATCTAAGGAACAGAAATACCAATTTTGTCCTAATGTATTTTCCTTGCTACTTTCGTAACAATGAATAGTTTTAAACAAGAGAGAAAAAAAAGTCGTAATCTGTGTCCTGGAAAAACACTTCTATTTTTGGAAAAGCAATGAGCATGATTATCTTCCACTGAAGCACAAGAATAATAGGTATTAATGATGGCACTTCTGCTAATTTCATAACCCATTCTCCCAGCTGAATGAAGCAGGCTTTATTCAGTGAGCCTCAATGAATTCAAACATTTGAACATCACAAGGTGTTCAGCACCATACAGCACATCCTAACAGTGACAATACTGTATTTTAGCTCAGTGCTAGATAATGGATTAGCTGTACTGGCAGTCCTCAGCAGCAAATCCTCTTTAAAACAAAATTAGCCTTTAGAAAGAGTATTTCAAAACAACCAGTGAACCCCGACAGCTTGGGGAAATACAATGCAAAGTCTGCAATAATATATCCTGCAACTGCATTTTATTGCCTTCAGTGATTTTTCCATGGATCTCCTATCCCCTAATTTTAGAAAACAATTGTCTCACTCATCAGTTTCTTGAATATAAAAGAGTCATTCCTAGGAACATGAAACATGGATGTCACCCCCTCATGTACCAGACAGAGTTACTCTGTCTTAGGAGTAACCATAAGAGCGTTGGCATGAAATTCCTGGTTCCTAGACCTGAAATTTAACAGGAATTGTTGTAACAGATGGGACTCCTACTATTCTTTGACCCGCACAAAATGGGTCAGTTTGTGATCTTTTCCAAAGCCAAGCTGCATCTGTTCAGTACCTGGTATTGCAACATTCATGTGCACCTGGAGGTGCAGTGCCCCACTCATATCCCAGCTGGGCAAAACTTTCTGCCAACCTTAGTCCTGGATTCCTGCCAGCCACGTTGGAAACTGGTTCTTGAGATCTATCAGCACTTGGGAAGACAGGGCCACTGTTTTCACACACACACGGATCTGCTGAATGCCAAAGAACTGTTCGTGAAACAATGAGAAAAAATACCTTGGCATAACTATTCCTTCAGGAGCTTCCCAAAGTTATTTGGAGATGGGGAAGGGGAATCAACCTGGCTAAAGGGGGTGAAAATCTGCAGCTGATGAAGTGAATGAGACAGGCTTTCTGCTGGGATGACAGCAGATGATGGTGTAATTAAACATTTATCATAACGAGAGGTCACAAGGGAGTGTCCATAAGCAAAACTCATATTTCCTCCTGCCTGCTTGGCCCTGCAGCCCTTACAGAGCTCTGTTAAGAATGTGAGTTAAATGTAATTATACACACACACACTCTTCACCCACACGCCAGTTTTTATATGGTGACATTAACATCCCTTACGAAGTAATTAAACCTAACGAGACACCCATAATTAAGACTTCTGAGGTTTGTTATTTCTCTCTTACTATTGGGAAACAGACCCAAGGAGATTAAGTGCCTTATCTAAGTAAATGAATCTCTAAGTGGGAACACAGTCCAGGGGCCCTGCTTCCCAACAAATTGACTACTTAAACATTGAAGACTTTGTGCACAGGCATTAAACAAATTAGACGTCTGAGTTTAGTCGTCAATACATCCTTTTCTGGATGAAAAATTATTTCTGAAATTAGATATTAGCCATGTTGTAAATCTTTCCCTTAAAAAATTAAATCAGTCCAACACCTCTCTGAACTTTTAATTGTGAATGTTTGCTTTCAGATGACTTTTAGCAACACATTGTCCATTTATGTTAATTTCTGTGAGATGCAGGAACAGAGCCTTTACTAAGCCTGAAACATTACTGAAATGCTTTTGCAGATTGAGAAATACATTAGATAAATTATATTTTCTATCATCAGGCCGTCTGATCAATTAAGATAGACGCACATACAAGTATCGACGCATCATCTGGTTATTTTTTAACCTTCAGCTATACAGGACTTGGTAAAAAGCAATGAGATTTTAGGGAATGCTTCCTCTTCTGGATCACAAACAAACACTAATACAAGTTCTGAAACATAACCTTGAGGTGGCCTTCATTTTCAAAGGCCATTTCTAACAACCAGAGAATAAAGTATGGGGAAAAAATGCTTAAAAAAAAAAAAATTTTATAAGTAATGCAAGTTGCAGAAGTACCTGAAAGGACCTGAGGACCTGAAAGACCATTAGTCTAATGAAGAGTGGCAGTTCCTAATGTAAAGAAGCCGTATAACAACCTACAGCCAAATCCATTAGGAAAACTAATGACCTACTGACCTCAAATCACATTTTTTACTCTCTGTTTAATTACAAAATCACTGAATAACTGCAATTTAAGATCATCTGCATCCAGCTCCTTATAAAACTTCTGTATGGGTGAGCTCTAAGGAGTCCTTGTGATGCAGACTGTCACAGGAAATGTCACCTCACCTTTGCAAGCCACTGGAACTTGAAAGAGAAGCAAGCAGACAGTTGTCTTTTTAGGCTTGAAATCCCTCATTATTGATCCACAGAACCTCAACATGTTTCATGGCCTGTTTGTTCCCTAAAAATAGCAACTAGATTGTGTTCCAGTGCCACTTTTTAAGGAAAAAACAAAGCGCAGCAAAGTGAGACAAGCCTCAGTGCGCAGGTAGGTCAAGACTGCCCAACTTCCACTATGGAAAAGCCAAAATAAGAGATTCCCCAAAAGCTCCACACACCATTTGCCTCAGCTCTGGGGGACCTGGGGATCCTAAAACCGCAATTTGACTGAGCTCTTGTATTTCCTTCTTCCCCAGCGCACAAACCTGTCCTGCCTTTCATGTTGCTCTTCCCAATCCCCCACCTTCTGCCAGGCAGGAAATGGCTCACAGTCTCTTAAGTCCCTATCAGTATTTCTTGCAGAGAAACACAACATGATAAAACACACAATCAATGCTCATGCCAATCATTCCAGAAAGAAAAATCTGAATTTATATACTAAGCAGTATCATCAAATTTATGTTTTATGTGTTTTTTTCTTTTGGTGTAACTGGCCTGGCTTTTCCCTGCTGTGAAAGGAGAAATAGGAGGCACTCCACAACCACTCTGCTGCTTTCTTCTTCCCCTTTTACCTCTGGTTGTGACTTCCTGCTCTGCTGGAATTACTCTCAAACCAGCCTGGCTGGAGATGCAAACACAGGGAAACTCCAGAACAACCTCCACCAGCAGTACCAGGAAACAGAATCATTTAGACACGTTCCAAGTACAGCAACACCTTGTCAAACACAGCAGAAAATGAGCTGGGAATCAGCCTCCAAGATACCTGAACCAAAAAAAGATGAAAGCTGGTCGAACACTGGTTAGTTATTACAAAGAATTGAAAATGTCAGTCGCACAAGAACCTGTGGACAGGTGATACCTTTTCCCACTCCTAAATATGACAGATAAAAAGGAAACATCCACAAAGAAGGATCGTATTTACTCATCTCTTCAACCTTGCGTTGAAAAGGAATGCCTGGAAGTGCTCTGGTCTCTCTGCTGATCTATACACCCCTTGGAAAGGCTCCACAACCATCTGCAGACACCAAAAGTTATCAACTACTCCAGCTACCCACTCCCCTCCTGCTCCACTTCAGAGCCAAAAAGAGGCAAATGGGTTAAATGCCAAACAAAGCAATGAGAATTAACAAACCATACATCCTTAACCGTTGAAATAATGAAGGGCAAAGTGAACTTTAACTTAGTGTGATGGCACATTAAAAAACACTGTTATATGACATATAGAATACAAAAATTTCGTCCCTGAGGTACTACTGGTTTCAAGGCTGTTTCCATCTGTGCAGTTCCCAGTGCTGCTTTCTGGTTCACAGGGAGATTATTGTGCACTTAGCCCTCAAAATATTTTTCATGGATTTAGACAGTCTTATTGTGAAAAAGCAGGACCAAACAGCACCTTTCTTCTCTGCCCGATAATAAGCCCAGTTCTGAGCAACATTCTGTGTGTTTAATTTTTCCCCCCATACTTGAAACAAAAAGGTGCCAGAGCTGAAGATTTACAAACGTGTGTGACATTCTTCTCACCTGTATCTCACCTCCTCCTTTTATTCTCCTGCCTCATTTCTCTTTTTCTATCATACTTTAGTGGAACCATCTACATTTCTTTTACATATCTACCCTCCTTTACTTCTCCCTTTTACTTCTCCAGCAAACTACTCTCACTCTCTCACTTTCTCCAGCAACTTTCTCTTCCCACCCAGCAGGCAGGTGCTTGGATTGTGCAGATGGAGGAGCCAAACCTCTTGGTCAATTTTATCCAGAATGGGGAGAGAATAAGAAAAAAAACAAGCAAATTAAAACATTAAGTGAGAGAAAAAATAACCACACTTTACCAAAAAGTAAAATAAATGTTTTTAAGGTGAATAATGATGCTTACACCAAGATCAAAAGCACAGTGAGTCACAGAACTGCAGATCCTCCTGTGCAAGAATTCATGTTGGAAACTAAACCCTTGAACTTCCCAAACAAATAAACAAACAGAAGACCCTAAAAGACACATTTCTGGTTGTGGACCAAAAGACTGTAGGAAAATATAATGGGGAAGAGGATTTAAGTGCTGTCAGCTTTTCAAAACAACCTTTCACTCCATGATCTAGAGCTTTGACACTCCCCGTCTGAAAATTCAACTTAAATTGATATTTTCTTCTTTCTCTCTGGTTTAGTTTAGCCATGAATCACCTGTTCTGCTGCTCCTGGGTGCAAGATGCTTTTAACAATTTGACATCCCTGCCACTGTGCACTAAGCCCATTCCAGTGCTTGCTCCTGCTGATTGCAAATGGGACACAGGGATCTCTCAGAAAAAAACTATTTATTATGGGATCACAATGCATGGCTACATTTATGCCTTCGTGGCCAGCAGTGCCTATCTAGCAATAAACATCTTAGGAATAAGCAACTTTGATACAGAGCACAAAAATCTGGGATGGAGAATTCCTATCTCCTAAAAAATACAGAATTGTCTCCCACTGGATTCATAATTCCGCCAAAAAGCTGAGCAGATCTACCAGGTGATTTCAGTGTATCTAATTCTTATTTACTTACCTACTTCTGTCTGAGTTTTTAAACAACTTTGTGGATATGTGTCCCAATTCCTGTAGTTTGTGTTACTTAAATAAATTCATATGAAACCTGCGCCTCAGTTTCCCAGCTCCACCAGACTGCAGCAACAACCATCAGCTCATTGCTCATCACTGCACAGCTGTTTTCATCAGCCAGGTATCACTAACCACCACCTCGCTTTATAAGACATCAAGGCTGGGGAAGGTACATGAAATAAATATAGCTGGAGATTTTAAAAAGCTGGCTGAGAGATATTAAAAACAGATTAAAAAAACCCAGACAAACCAAAAACTTGACAGTTGGGGTTTTTTCTGTCTTGGGGGGGGG
>VZTI01004486.1:461588-478412 GCA_013397865.1 Struthidea cinerea
CTGAAGACAACCAAGAGAATACTAATATTATCTTGCTTATGAAGAGGAAATATACATGTGAAACACAGAGTTAACAGTAGCTGACTTTGCCTCTTTTTATTTCCAAATAATTCCACACTTGGAAAATTTAGGTGTGATTTTTTTTTTTCCAATTCTCCCCCTAACTTCTAATTAAAAGTCACAGCAAAAAAAACTCTCATTCACTGATAAATATATGGAAACTTTTAATAGTTACCAGAATAAGTGTGCTAAATATGGATACAAAATTAAATGCTAAAAGTAGAGCTATTTATCATCCTGCTTTTACTTTCCCATTCACATATCCTATATACATATATACTTTTTTTTTTTGGAGGGGGAGCTATATTTTAGAATTCTAACTCACATCCTAACAAACATGGACTTTTTTCCTGAGTACAGCTCTGTGCTAAAGAGCAGGAATGTTACACTCTATCATTCCACGATTCAGGAAGCATCACAACATTTGGGACAACGAAATCATGACCTACACGTCTGTCTAAAATAACAGTATCACATTTTCGAGGGCTGAAGGAATGCAGTTCACCACCCACATCCTTTTATACTATGACTGTTCTTCAGGAACATCATTTCCCTCTCCCAGAGGCAGCTTCCCAAGTGCTGATGGCAGAGCCCTCACACCGCAGACACCACATGAATACCACAGCTTCACTTTCTGACATTAATAGGTTTTCTCTAACATATGATGGAGAAAATGCCTCATTTCTCCCCATCATCTCCCAAAGAGATGCTAAGTGTCTTTAGTCAGCTGCGACGAAGCCACCGAGTGTGACAACATTCTCACAGCTTCGAAGGGAACGGGAAAAATTTCCATAGTCCGGAGAAATCAACAGCTTCTTGTATGCAAGGAAAGCAACCTGCCAGCTAAAAGAAAAATACTTTTATTTATTTTCACATGTAGGAAACTGAGGATCAGACATGACTTCAGCAAAGTCATGAGGGATCAAAACACAGGGCAAGCAGTAAAGTTCAACCATGGCTGTCTTTGAGCCCTGTTCAACAGTCACAACTATCACCAGCTGTTGATGCCGCTTATTCCATAGGGAACTGGGAACAAACCACCTGTAAGAAGACATTAGGACACACTGGATGTATTAACCCATCCCACTCCTGACATTCCTGGAGATTCCATGCCTGGTGGGCCAGACAGAGTCTCTGCTGCCAGGAGGCACACGGTGAAAGCAGATTAAAAGCTGATACCAACATGAAATCACAGTTACTGATTCCATGATCGGTCATTACAATTCCTGATTACAGGACATGACCCTGCTTTGGCACGCACAGTCCAACTCCATCTCCGATGGTCCCTCTCCCCTTCACATGCCATACTCCTAAAATTCAGCAGAAACACCTTCAAATTTCAGATTTTGGAATAAGAGATTTACCTGTCGCACAAAGACATGGTGGCTCCCCCAGTTCATTTAAACCCACTAAAATGCAGGTATTATCGAGCAACCTGCTCTAGTGCAAGGTGTCCCTGCCCACAGCAGTGGGGCTGGAATGAGATGGTCTTTGAAGACACTTCCAACCCAAACCATTCAGTGATTCCATGATAATTATTTACCTATTTTCTGTTATCTCACAGCTAGAAAGAAGTGCACTCCAGTGCATAAGTGCTACAGCTCATTCTCACATTGCTTGTTGCGGTTTTATTTAGTTAAGAAATTTGCATGAAACTTTCAGATGACACGACACGTATGTGCAGACACTTCAATATTTTTTTTTACCCCGTTCCCGCTGTTGTTTAGTGAAATGATGGCATCTATCACAAATGCAGCAACAGAGTAGACTGTTACAACTCTACTACTAAGAGGCAAAATGTGAATAAATGATCCTGAACGTGAGATTTTTTTAATTGCTGTTTGTCTTGAGACACGGGCTTCAGGCTGCACCAGAAACCCAGGGCAGATCCCTACCAGATATTCATTAAGCCAATTTTCTCACAAACAATAACCTATTAAAGGTCATAATTAATATCCTATAAAAGCAATTGAAGAAAACAGAAGAGATACATACCACAGTCAAGCCCTTTACTGTAGTTCATTAAACTTGTTTTCTACTCCATAGGATATCCACAATTTTATGTCTTTCTTCCACAACAAACTTCACAAGCAAGCTAGAAGATTTATCCTGATTTCACTCTCTATCCACACTAAAAGGACAGAAAAACCAGAGCACGTGCTGCAGCACGTTATCTTCTTACAAACAAATTTCTGGCAGCTTCAGGAGGAATACAGATTCTAACAGAATTCAGTTAACCTCTTGGGTAAAACTGTACTTCTAAGTATAACTCCATGAATTTGCAGACAACAAACAGGCAGTATAATCTAGTGTTGGCTTTGAAATACACAAAAATATTTTACTGGGCCAACATAGCTCTCGGCACTAACTCTCTGAAGTATTCAGCAATTCAGAAAGGAAAAACTGAGAGAATGCTGGAATTAATTTACTCTACCACCAGAGATGGGCTCCAGCTCTATATATGGCCTATGAAGTTCAGTTTCTTTCAATTCACACATATAATTATGTTCCATTTTAGTTAAACAGACACTGCAGAAAGGGTTTTGTTGGTGGGGGCTTTTGCCCCTTTCTCATTTGTCTTGGCTCACAGGAAAAGAGAGGTATTACGGGAGACATTTACAAGCTATTTATTTCCCTCAAACCTACCTTTATTGCATAAAAATATAATTCAGCTTTTGTTTATAAGCCTTAACAGTTTGGTGACATGAGATACGTTGAGTGGATAGAAGGATATAAAGAAGCCACGCTAAAATCTGCAGGTTTCAGGTACTATTTTAGAAACACAGATTTTTGTCTCAGACAGCTTTAACTTCTTCCAGCATTCATAGAATCACAGAATCAACTCCTAAATCCCTGCAATACAGGAGTGAAGAACTAACATTTGTTTGACATTGCCTGGATGAATTCTCATCTCTTCAGGAGCTTCTCCTGTGCTACATTTTCTGATGGCAATAATATTTTAATCTGTGCTAACAGGTGACTGTCAAGTGATGTTACAGCATCCAGGTAGGAACAAAGTGATGGCTGCTCTAAGTCTGTTCCTTAAAGGCAAAATCCTAAATCCATTTATAGCAATGCAGTATCCTCCTGCATGGGATCTACCCTACTTTTACAGACAGGTAATTTCAAAATACCCCCTCCCTTTCTCTGTCGTTTTAATTCAAGTGGGTTTTGGTTTTTAATTAATTTTTTAAACTTAGCTAGGAGAATCAGGGAGGGATTAACTAGTCAATGTTCAACACAACTGAATAGAGGCTTTTGGCGTAATTTTCACTGATTCCATCAAATCATGCATTTTTATCACTTATTTAGTTCAAACTCAACATCTGATGCATGGCTGCCTTTGATTCAGAGTGACAAGAAAAAAGTTTACTGTTAAAGATTAATCATGTTCTTCTGTTCCCACTCTCCTTCTGCTCTTAGATTTGGGAGGATGCACTCAACTGTAGTTTTATTTTCACATTATGAAAAAATCTGGTTCAGATTCCATTTATTTGTAATTTATTCTCCCACATTTCTTACTCAATAGTAATGTAAGTAATGCATGTAATGAACATACATTTCATTCATTACTTGTGTACTTGACTAATAAATGGTGATTACTCTCAGAAAGTCCTTCTATTTATTCACGATTCTAAAATGTGTAGTTTGCCTTTTTCTTCTTTGTTCTTCTCACCTTTAAAATGTCCTTATGGTCACTATCTCTCAGTTTAGTATCACTTGGAAAAACCCTAACTCCTGGTTTTGGTACAGGGAGCACTGCTCCTTCCCCTTTCCTAACTGTTTCAAGGCACAGCTCCCACCATCACCACACTGCAAGAAAATGCACGTGCTGCACACCCCACCCATCACCCAAGGGTCCTGACACCAAGAAATGAACTTTTCCTCTTTTTCCCTGGAAGTGCTCAAGGCAACGCTGGACAGGGCTTGGAGCAACGTGGTTCAGTGGAAGGTGCCCAGCAGGTTAAAACTGGATGTCCTTTAAAAGTCCTTTCCAGCCTGAACCATTCCGTGATTCTATGATTTTCTCTTTTACTTTTGATGTTAATCTTCATTTTGTATAAAGCCTGCTGTGTCAGGAGCAGATCTGTCATTCCAAAACTTACCATGTATTTATCAAATCACACTCATTAATAACAAAAAAAGGAATAAACCCATTTTTTTGTCTTTAATAATCTCATTCATTTCTTATCTGAAGCTTAACAAAGCCGTATTTTCACAGTAAGTAGCAATCCTTCCCACATGATTGCCATCAATGTCTACAGAATTCTAGCTTTTATTTTAAATGGTATTTAAAAGAGGTTCTGTCATTTATAGTTGCAAAGATAACTGCTGAAACATGAAAGCAAGAATATCAGTGCTGTAGCTGCCTCCTAAGCCTGACAGATGCATTGCCTCTGCTGCTGCTCAGAACAAGATGCTGAGCAGCCATGGTGAAATTAAAAAAAACACCCTAAAAATGATTAAAAAGAAAACACATAAGCAGCTTTTCTCACTTTCTGAGACTGACTCCTCCCCACTTCGTGTTGCTCCTAAGAAACTTGTAAAAAAACTCCTTTCTTTCCTGCTTGTCAAATACGGCAGGATTTCATGATAAAAAGAGACAATTAGGAAGAACTGGAATTGAAAAACGTTCCTCTTTCAAAAGGCAAGCACAGGGTCCTGCACAAAGGAGAGGAGAGAGAAAGATGGGATCAGAAGGGAAGAAGGTGAAGGAGGACAGATCACCCAGCTTCACTTCTATGTTTACTCTGCTCTTGCAAAGATTTTCACCCTTTCTGGACTCCCACCAAGAGAAGCCCATTGGCCCACACGTGGTTTTTCAGCTGCAGGGACCTGGCAGGGCCCCTGACCCAAAGGATGGGACCACATTTGTGCCAACTCTTCACACAGCACTGCAATCCCTCTGCCTGTGAGGGATGCAATGGCTGGGACAACAAATGGTGAACTGCTTTGTGGTAACACAATCTGCCCCATGCCAAGAGCTGTAACTCCTCTGAATCTGAGACTTAAATCCAATTCTAAAACCATTTATTTCAACAACAACAACAACAAAAAAGGCACATTCTCTTTCAACACAGAGGTAATCAAATATCTGGGCTGTATTGCTGCTGATGGGTTCTACCTGATTAAATTACTACTGGGACGATAAAAGTATTGGTAAGCTTAGAGTGTTGAAGCAGTGCAACACATAAAAATAATGTGCATCAGCACAATCCTGACAGTCAAGGGGTTAACTGCAACGCTAGAATGAAACATATAAAACTAATCACTATTTACTGTCAATTATTTGCAAATGAGTAGATAAACAAAGTAAACGGATGTGGCATTTCCCTTTCAATAAACTAAATACTGAAAGCCACGTCACCAGCACTCAGACAAATTAGCTGTATATTAAGTGAATAGAGTAAACAGAAAAGTGTAAAATACAATGCATCTTTTTAAAGAGTGAAGAAACTTCGTTTCTGACTAGAGGAATGGGCAACAGTGGAATTTGAACTGAGAAAGCCTCAGTTCTGCAATTACATCAACCTTTACTGCAGCTCCACAGAGTTAAGTTATTGCCTTGGGATTGACTAAACCTTTCCCTGGAAATGGCCAGAGCATTCCGAGCTGAAGGATGATACTTTTACGGACTGCTGGTCGCTTTTAATTTCTTTATAGCACATTAAAATATAGTCACTCTTTTACCCATTTTAACCTTGTTTGGCACAAATGGCTGCACTTGAAATTCATCGACTTAAATGGTCCATGGAAGGTATCATTAAGAATTGCTGTAGTGGATTTTTTTTTTTTTTTAAACTTGCAGTGCATTTAATTATTAATGTCCCTCTATCATTTATGGCCCATTGTTTTTCAGATTTTCCTCATCTTTCACCTTACCTTTTCAAAGAGTTACAGAAGCCAGAGCAAAGAATTCCAGAAACAAAGACACTCACAGTTACCACAGACCTTGCAATAGCCCAGAGTGTCTGTACTTTGAGTTTTGGTGATTACACAAATACCCAAGGTTAGGCTCAATAACAACCTGAGGGCAACACTGTCATTTACACAAGACAACCTGGAGATACTATAGGCTCATCCACCATTAAATATATTTTTCATGCATATATATATGCATTATTTTTTCATTTGTTCTTACTTTAGGATGACCTCTGAAAATAATTGTATTTATGTTTCTTTGATCTACAGTACAACTTGAGGAATACAGGTTAGCTCGCTGATTTTCAGTAACAAGAGGGCCTGTAACCTTCATAGGTTATTCATTTTCTTAAGTTTTCCTTGAACAACTCCAGCGTTGTTAAGATTTAAATCTGTAATCTGCAAACACAGATCTCCTTTCTGTAAAATCCAACAGCGAAGTAACAAGCAGGACTTGCCTTTGAAATAAAAAAGGAAAAAAAAAATCCCATAAATGTACCCTCATTCATCTAGCCAGTAATTGCCATTGTTTTAACATATATAAAGACAACTATAGAAATAAAGACTTCTTTTGTAACATTGCTGAAGTAGTCAAGGACAATCTGGTTTCTTTTTCGGTACAAAAAGAGAGTTTTAAGGAAAAAAAACACTAAACAAAGAGTTATTTATTTATCTTTCTTGGAATCCTTACCTATTAGCTATTCCTTTCAATCATTACCTATGATTTTACTGTTCTGTAAATAAAACTGGACCAGGTCTTCCAACAAACCTCTTCCCTCTGGTTGTTATTTCCCAGCTGTACATCACAAAGTAAATTCTTGTTTCTTATCTTGAAGCAATTTATCCCAATCCCATAAGAGCAGCCCCAACGCAACAACAGTGATGAGCCTCACCACCATCATCCCAACATCCAACGGGAATAGGTGGAGCCTGGAACTGGATCTGGAGAGAGCGAAACAGCTGTAAGCAACTGAGCTGAAGGAACAGCCAAATTGGAAACATGTGTTGGAGCTCTCCAGGTGACTGAGAGCCAGGGAAGTTTAGGTTAAAGGGCTATCGCAGAGGTGCCCGTCATTTTCTCAAGCTTCAGTCAGTGCTACATAAATCAACATAGAACAAAGTACTACCCTTTTGGAAAAAATAAAACCCAGCAAACCAAACTCCAAAAGATTATTATGGAGGAAGAGAAGGGAAGGGTAGAGCTAGGAGCGCAAAATTCTGCATTCTTATTAAATGAAAGCATTTATCTGAAAATACATATTATATATGTCCAGTAGAAAAAAAGAAAAAAAAAAGGTTTATTACATGCATGGATACTGACTAATGTAATTTGTCTAAGACTTGAGTGTTCTGTGAGAGTGCTGATTTATACAGGTTTACACACCCCAAGAGACTGTGTTAAGATCACGGATACATTGACTGAGCCCCATCTCACCGATTTTCTTTCCTGATCTTTGAGGAAAATTATCTGACAGGGTATCATGAAGCCCAGAGCTGCTGGTACCTAAGAATATGTTCTTCCCTTTCCTGGCCATGCTCTAAACCAATCCTAATTACCACAAAATATCAGTTTAGCACTTTCCAGGAGAGCATTAAATGGCACAACTCAGCTTTAATACTAAAAAGCAGAAATACAATATACAACCAGAGGGTTCAGTGTTGTAAACTCCTTAAAGCCTTGGACACCATCTCTGGGCATAAAGGGGGATCAGACACACCGAAAACTCTCCTTTGAACTTTCTAAGTTCTTTATAACTTGTTTGCGATGCTGCTTAACAACCCAAAGAAACAACAGAATCCGTTGACTCACTAAAGAAAAAATCAAGTGAATATGTTAAAAAGCAACAAAGGAGTAAAGACATTTGCAAGCACTTTTCATTGCACATCTCTGTACTTTTATGTCTTCCAATAAAGGTGTATTTTCTAGGGAAAAAAAACGATGATATAACAGTAAAGTTTAAACTTCAGGAAAAACAAACTGAATCTGCTTCAACTTTCCAAATATGACATTTGGTCAGCATGAATGTGTGTCTCCATTTGGAAGAACACATGTACGGAACCACCTTAGAAAATGAAGTTTCTATGAAACTTTTTCTAATTAAAGCATTTTTTTATGTATCCAGATATAAATTTGGATTCAGGTACCAAAAAATTAACAGAGAGTAGCAGTATCCAGTTAGCCACAACAGTTCAGAACCGTGCCCATTATGTACATTTTTCACACCTGCACAAGGAAGTATGGAAATAAAACTTGTCCCCCGACTTTTTAACAAATGCATTTTCATTTTCAGTCTCCTCTTCCTTTACAAGCCGTGATATAGCTCAGGCTGGGGAAGCATTCTAGGGAAACATCACTTCACACTTGTTCCATGGATAAATTTTCCTCCTAGACACCTCCTGTTGCCTGTACTGTTCTATGTTTTCAGAAAGTCGTGGGAATCTTATTAGAAACTGTTTTCCAAGGAATCTGTGCAGTTCATTGGCCATATTGAATTACAGAAAAAAAGAAAGTCTAATTCACCAGGTTTCTTCCAGAGCTGGGAATACAGAAGCAGCAGTTTCCATGGGTGTACATATATCTATATATATGTGTGTATATATATATTTAGGTCTGATAATTCAGTACAAGCAGAACAGAATGTATTTTCTATATAGGAAGCAAAAAAATCAAAACAAAAGTATGGAATAGCCAAGAATAGTCCTAAAATTTCTGCACAGTAACAGAGAAACCAAATCTTTCAAAGTCAAATAAGAACAACTTTTACAGGATACTTTTCTTCTTATGCATTCAATGCCTTGTCCATACAGAGGTACAGTAACAATACCACGACAATAACTAGGTTTGCTAAGACCAGTAAGAAAATAAAGCTCTAATCCTTCATATCCTCAGTGAAGAGCAGGTAAACTATATATTTATTGCTGGGATTTCTTCTCTAAATAACTAATCCACACCGAATAATCTACACAGAATGACAGTCAGCAATCCAGACCACCGACAGAGCCTCTCCTTCCATTTTTAATTTACAAAATCTCATTCATTTGGGCCATTATTGCTCTGTTACCTCCATTCATCTTTTCTGCCTACATTCCGTAATCAAATGTAATCACTACAACATGTTTATTTTGATTATTATATATAAAACACACACACACACACACATACATATATATATATATTTATACACTACATATGCATTACTGTACCTGAAATCTTCAGTTACCTGTAACTGAAATCTTACGTCGCAGACTAATCTATGACAAAATATTCCCAGGGGGTTTAAAATGCCCCTGCACAACACTCATTATAAATGGAAAAGTAATGAGGAAAGTTGCTTAAATATTGACTCCAGTTTCCCAGAGACTTGAGATTAACATTTTTTAAATGGATGCAAACTCATTTTGATATGTTGTGCTCTTTAGCAATAAATAAGTCACATTGTTTCTCAAAACTGCTATTAAATTAACCTGCTGGTGTATTCTGAATTTTGCTACAGCAACTGACTAATACAGCAAACACTTACTCCAACCACATCACTCATAAAATTTTGTTATTCAAGTTAATGGGCCCAGGAATGGTTACAGATATTGCTCACGAGTGTGTGCACAGAGAGCATGAAAACTCCAAATTCAGACAGGCCCTGTATGAACTGTGACACAAATACACCTATACAAATGATAATATAAATAAATAATGAAATAACTAAATAAATAACTAAATGGAAGAGTAAATGCTTGGTCAAATCCTCCAAGAAAGAAAAAATTTCAGATAGGAGAAGGAAGAAAGTGGGGATTTTCCATTTTTGATCCTAGGTCTTCAAGCTGTACACATCATCAAGAAATGCTGCAAACCGCAGTAGAATAAACTTAATAACTTAATTTTAAATCAGGAAGGCTGAAGCACAATGGTTTCTTGTTCAATTACTGGGCAGTTAGTAAGACTAATTGTACTATACTGCAACTTTGGGAAAAATAATGCAGCATGATCTCAAAAGACAGTAAGAACTTAGACCCCAATGAAGGACATGAACAACTCCACACTCACTGGGAATAACCAAATATCTTTCCTTTTTTTTTTTCTTTCTTCTGTTTTTGAGGTGCCAGTGGCATCAGGGATTTTCTATGTACTAACTTCTCCCAGTTCTACAAGCTCCAATTCCAGCTCACTCTTTTTAATTCCAACAGGACAAGAGGCAGAAGAGCTGCTGCATCACTTGTACTGAAAATCATTTCTAGTCCGGAAGACATTTCAAGCAAATTAACTTTTTCATTATACTTGAAATATATAAAAAACAAGCAAGCCAGGCTATGAGATCACCAACTAATCCCTTTTCCTGTTGCACAAACTCACATGAAAACTTCTCCATTTTTCTCAGTTCTCATCTAAATTTTCTTGTTGCTGCTGAAATGTGTTTCTGGGGCAGGGGGAACAAATGATAGTTCACATCCTTTGGTCAAAATGTGAGATTATTTTCACTGCCAGGGAGATTACTTATGGATATATAAATACTGTATTTTTTGCTTCAGCTATCCAAAACACTGACCTATTGATGGGGTACGAATCAACGAAGACAAATACCAAATTTCATGTTTCCTTCTCAAAAAATTACAGTTCAAATTATGTAGCACATGGAACATCTCAATTTAGCATTACTGGAGAATATCAGAAAACAGAATTTGGGAAATGTGATTTGTCTTCTTCCATTGATACTAACAGGAGGTCTTTAAACAAAGCACTACAGAACATTTTCTTTCTCTTGATTCAACTCTTAATCCAAAGTTAACTACTGGGTTTTGTATATTGTAATCCAACAAGGGTGCTATAATCAAGCCCATTTTGTGTGTGTGTGGGAGGGGGTACAAGGAGTGTGCTTGGGGCTGAGTTTATTTAAAGGAGAGCTGAGAAGTTTTCTGGTGAAAGGCTCTGTTGATAAATGGTGGTTAGGAGAAGAAAATTGGTTATTCAATGAACAAAGTGGTGTGTAATTTATTTTACTTCATTAGATGCTGAATTCTTCAAACACTGCTAGGAATTAGAATGCTTTGAAACTAATTATTGTAAGTACATTTAATCATAGCTTTGAAGTTACTTTCAACATAGCATGTTCTTTTTGATTAAATTATATCTTTTTGCCATTCTACTACAAGTACCCAGTCCAAGGGTGGAAGAGGAGAAAAAAAAAACAACAAACCTTTCAAAAGTCATAAATAAAAACAACAATAATTTTGCTCTGGTTTTTTCTGAAATATTTCCCCAGCCTCCTATTGCTGCGAGTGTGCCAGTTCCTGCAGAACCTGAGTACAATTTTGAATACATAAAAATTACCACAAAATTAAACAATTACGTTATTATATATGGTACAAATAATTTCAAGCAGAGAAGCAGAATACCAGGGAGTACAAAGATGAACTAAAATGCACTTGCAAGGTGCATGGATTTTTTTCAGCAAAGATTAAAGGAGTTCAATACACTCTCTCACCCTTGCTTCTCTGTACATATAGTACTGGTAATTCCAGTTCTCAGTTATGTGATATTTCTCTTTATCATGATAAATGATGGCTGAAAGGAGCAATTTTGGTTCAAGCCTGCCTCCTGCTTGAAAGAAAATTTTTGGTTCAGTGATTTAAGCAAGGCAAGCACCATGAATCTCCTCCCTATTCCCAACCTTGACTTGGACATGAGCAACAGGAATTTGGATCGGTCTGATGAAAGAACACAAATGTATCTTCAAGGAGCTCTGCCGATCTCAGTGATTCCCAGTCATCTTCCCTATTTTCAAATGTGCACCTTGTACTTCAGTGATTTCACTGGATTTCAATTGGTTCTGAACAGCTCTAAGTGAAGACAAAGAATGTTTTTATACTCTCATGAGTATTTTTTTCTCTTTTCTTTTGCAATGTAAAGCACCAATACAATAATGCAGGAATGTGCATTACTTCGAGTAAGTCACACCCCTGGAAGTGTTTAAGGCCAGGCTGGACAGGACTTGGAGCAACCTGGGATAGTGGAATGTGTCCCTGCCCATGGAAGGGGGTGGCACTGGATGACATTTAAGGTCCTTTCAACCCAAACCACTCTATATTCCATATTTTCATGTTCTCTCACAGACAAATAACCCACTAAAGGAGAGGAAAGCCTTTTTTCTTCTACTCTTTCTTAGGATTATTAACTGTCTTCCCAGCTTGTAACAATAAATGGTAAATTACCTTATGGCAGAAATTAATGTATCTGATAGCCTAACGTTATACAATTTTTGGTACTTCCATCCCTACAACACGGGCACTTTATTGCATTCGGCTGAAGGGTTGGGAAGGCTAACTGGACAAGATTTATTTTGTAACTCTCCATAGAAATGTTACAGCCTTTAATAGCCAAAAAAACTCCTGTAGAAACAGAGAAACAAGAGTAGATCTCCATGGCTAATTTGTCTTAGTTTTGTAAGAGGAAACAGTAACAAATCTGTTTATGTAGATCACCAGAACTGAAACCAAGAGGAAGGAAGTGGGATAAGGCAAAGCGCAGCCTGGAGTCAGGAGCTGGTGACGGCAGTTAGAAATTTCTAGAGAAAAAGTAGGTTAAGGAGGTAAAATAAGCAGCAATACTTTAGCTAATCAAATAGAGATGTAGCAATATACAAATAATGAGATATCAAAGGGAAATAAAAGAACATGTACTGAATATTATCATCAACACTGGAGAACAAAAGAATGAGAGAACATGTCTTTCTTCTTCAACTCCAAAGAACAATTTTCAACAAATGATTGCAGCCTATCCCCAAAATGTCACCCAAGTAAAAGGAAACCAAAACAACACCTTAATGGCACAAAGTAGTGGTTCTGCTTGTTCTTTTTCTCTTTCCTTCTTAATGACATATTCCATCCGTTCTGAATTTGTCAGAAACAGTGATTAGAGGAGGAAAAAAAAATCTTTTTTGTTATCATCTACCTTAAACTTCAAAGCAGCAGGGACACTGAGTGAAACACAACTCTAACAAAGTGAGCACTTATAATTCTTAAGTTTGAAATGTATAAATTTACAAGGCTTTCCTAGTCATGCTGCTCAGAACTATCACAGAAAAGCACATCACAGAACCTGTAAATATTTGGAGGCATGTCATTCTATTTTGCCTCAATCTGAGGGCTTCAGTGAACGTAGCATATCAACAGTTGGCGGAAAAGAGAAAACCCCAAACATTTTCCCTGCCTGCCTCAACAGAGAAAGACTCATTAAATGTTATTAGGTATCACTCACTCACTTGGTGACATTCATTAACTTCAAGCATTGGCCAACCAGTTCAAATCTACTTTTTATGCAGGGAATTTTCTTTAGAAATATCCCACATCCCTATCCATCCTGGCTTTCCCTGTTAACATCACGTTCAGCCTATCTTTGAACATCCAGATCACCAGCATCTGAAATCATGGCTTAATCTGTTTTGCACAGGATGTTGATAAACCATTCGAAGCTTCCCAATCAATAAACGTCTGTTGTGTAACTAAACTGCTGGATAATTTCTAAGTAAAATGAAAGACTCCATAATATTTGAGTGCCCTGAAACTGCAGAAGATTCTGTACTGAGTTTGTGTGGCAAACAGGAAATATCTCTGCTGCAAATATCAAAACCAAATTGCCAAGTAAAAAGTAATTTGAAGTCTATTTGTTGTGGGCCATACCATTAGCAATATTATTTTAATAAAATTCTAATTCTTAAGCCTTTGATACTTGTAAGTCCTAAACCAGCAATACAAGGCTTCTACTGTGTCCATGCTCAGCTTTTACAGCAGCAATATTGATGTAAAATATGCCAGACTACACAAATCTGCATTATATGGGTTTCTGATTTCTTTTTTAGTTAACTACAGGTTCTTTACATTTACAATGTCAACTCCTCCAATGTACCAGCTTTACATCACTAAATGTAGCGATTGTGTATTTGTAAATCACATTCAGCTTCAACACAAAACACAATTTAGGAAATTTATGGTTATACCTGGACATTTTTCTTAAAGCCTCTATAAATATATGCCCTTCAATTTGCTTTGTTTCCCTTGGATTATTGTGCAGGAAAACAGGACAAGCTTTCTGGACTGACTTACTGGAGCCTTGTTCTTTTAGAGCTTGTGATGCTGTCATTTAAACATTTCCACCCAAGACAACAAAAAATGCAGACAGAGCTGTAATTATGCAAATGTGTAAACTCAGTGACAATGAACTACCAGGGTCCAAAACAACTCCAGAGATAAAGAGGAAGGGAACAGTAGGAAGATGGATGCTTTTTGGGTTGTAATCTACAGCCAAATAAATGACAATTTATAAACAACACAATAAGGGGTTTAATAGTTGGGGTAATTTTCAATGCACATATATCAATGCATGTAAAAAATACAAGAAGAAGCCCAAAACCCATGAATCTTGTAAAGGCATATATATAATGTTTCCTACAATTATTAGATAATAATAATAATAATAATAATTATTATTATTATTATTATTGCTACTACTACTTCTACTACTATTGCTTTCACATATTCAAAATTTTCTAAATTTCTGATCTGAATTTTCTTCTTAATTCCTTATTAACTCCAAGGCTTCCTTCAATATTTTGCAAATTCTAAGTCGTCACATTTCATATATCAATCAGCACTGTTATAGTCAGAGGTTTCATTTCCCACCATAATTATAATTGGACTGCAAATCTGCGTAACTAATCTTGCAGAGAATTGTCAATACATAAATAGAAGTAATAGAAGAGAACTCTAATGAAAAGAAAAAAGAGAAAAAAGATGAGCATGCAAAATATTTAAATTCTTATTATAGGAGGAATTCATTTTTAATTTAAAAGTATTTTTTGTTAAACTAACGCATACTTTGATATTCAATTTGCTCTACCAAATGGCATCATGTAGAGCTGCCACCATGCTAGGAAACTTGTCAGTTCAGTCTTTTACTCACACTGGAAAGAAAACCATCTTTAAAATATTAAATACAGCTGTGGGTTTTAGTCCCACAGTTAACTTCATGACTGTGACCTTCATAAAAGACTTGGCAATCTCACAGTCATAGAACTCATCCAGGATATTACGGAGAGCCATTGAAGGTCAGCACTGAATTGCTCTGATTAAATTCAAAATATAAAATCAGATTTTCACTGTGCATTTTCTCATCCTTTCATAATTTAAATTCTCTTTGGTAATTAAAGAATACAAAAAATGCCTTAAGAGAGAGATTATCCTGTGGTGACCACTGCAGGTAGTTTACAATGTGGCTTATTTTATAACAATGATGTTCTGAATAGGAATGTAATGACAAGAGAAAGGATAAAAAGAACAACCAGCAAAACATGATAAAACTGTTCATCCTGCTCCTAATTTATCATCTGGGAGATGTCAAACTGACCATGACCGGGCACCTACAGCAAACTGAGGGATAATTTGGTATGTGATGGAAAAATAAAGAGATTTTGAGGAATCAGAAGAACCACAATTAGTTAGAATTCCTAGTTCCTTTAGGGCTTTACCATATCTTACCTCACCCCAGAAATATCAGAGAAGGGATTGTGGGTATGAAGTGGTTTCAAACCTACAAATGTGTCCCACTTCCATCCTTAGTGCTTTCATGGAGCTGCATTCACAGCGATCTCAGGAACCAAGACCCTGAGTGGGACCAGCCAGCGTGGGATCACACCACTGCAAAGAGTCATGGAATGGATGGGTTGGAAAGCACCGTAAGGACCATCCCATTCCACCCCTGCCCTGTGCAGGGACACCTTCCACTATCCCACGTTGCTCCAAGCCCCATCCAACCTCGCCTTGGGCACTTCCAGGGACCCAGGGGCAGCCACAGCTTCTCTGGGTAACCTGTGCCAGGGCCTCAGCACAGGGAAGAATTTCTTCCCAATATCTAATCTAAATATATCCTCTTTCAGTTTAGTGAACCAGCAGCCCAGTGGTTAAGCAAAAAAAAATCTAAACCTTGCAAAACATAAATAATATTCACTTGTGTTCCTAACATTTTATATTATGGTCAAATTTGAAAGTAAAATTGAGCAACAAGTACCATCATTTATGAAAAGTAATGTTTTCATTCTAAGACCTAATTGTCACTCACCAGTCTACCACACCCAGCAACAAAAAAAACAAAGTGAAAGAGATCAAGAACAGCTGGCAAGGGCTGATGTTTACCATAGTATCTATCATGGGTTTTGCAGGATTTTTCAAAAAAAGGGAAAATCAGAAATAAGCCAATTGCTACTGTCCGTTCTCCTCATCGCTATTTCTACTGATCGATTCTTTTTCAACTCTCACACGCAGGGAAAAAACCACACCCTTCACTGCAGAGAAGCAGCACTTTGCAGATTTACGAGAGCCTCCTATTTCTACAGAAAACATCAAAATACTTCCCAGAGCAAATGTTCGAACGCTGTCTACAACCCCCTCACTTTACCAGATGGGCTGTTTGCAGTAGAGCGGCGGGGAAGGAAGGAAAGGAATTCCACCAAAGCACAAACCACAGTGTTTGTGGGACCAGCTGCTCAGCAGTGCCCCAGGTAACACACACAGCCCTCCTGTTCTAGAACATTCAGTATTTTTCAGAACAGATTTTGCCATTATTTCTGGGACATGTTTCTGTGGGGGAAAGAATCACAGGGCATCTCTGGTCTACTGCCATAAACAGTTTCTGTGCACAAAGAAGAACATACTGATCTGCACTTTCAGTCTGGCCTGGTAGCTAATATCTAATACCTAACTGTGACTATTCAAGTACATTATCTAATAATGACCGGGATTTAAGGTAACACTCCTCATTTTTAAGACTAATGTAGACAAAAAAAAAAAAAAAAAAAA
>VZTI01004486.1:478432-610207 GCA_013397865.1 Struthidea cinerea
AAAAAAAAAAAAAAGGTCAGTATGTCATTACTTTTAGACTCTGAAGTTTAGACCCAGAATACATCTCACCTGGGGACGGTTCTTCTGCTTCCAAGAGCTCCACACAAAGCAGCATCCAAGCTGCAGACACACTAAAAGCCATTTGTGCCTCCTAAAAATGACTCCCACGATCCCAACACACTCTGTCACATGGAGACAACTTAAAGAATGCTTCTCCATAAGCTTTTGGTGCATCCCCTGCAAAGTGTAATCACTCAAAATACACCCAACTTTGACATTATTCAGAGTCCGTATATTTGGGTGAGTCTGTGAGTCTGTCCCAGAGCCCTCCTTACCTCCACTGCCTCAGCCTCCTTACGCACCTCGTGGGCTCTACACACACAGAATTCCCAGTTTTCCCAAGGTGGAATAGGCCAAGGAACCTGCAGAAAAGACTCAAAACCACTTAAGTGGACTGCAGATCAAATGTCTCCCAAAAAGGGACATTCAGTGGTGCCCAGTGTCTGGAACAAGCATCATTTGTGGAAGAAAAATAAAGTCCTGTGATGTTGTAAGTGGGGATAGAGACTGCAGCTGTCTAGGGCACAACAACTTCATTTCTTGGCAAATGCAAACCACCTTGGGAATGCTCCATAATGAGCTCAAGCAAGAGACAAGCCAGCAAAGTAGTACTAAAAATAATATTTTCAGCGTCCTGATATCCTTTGACAATTTAGGAAGTATCCTATTTCATTTCTGAGGCTGCCTAAAGTACTCTAAAACTTACTTTTTAAAGGAAACATAGCAAGAGAACTTCAGGATTATTGTGATATGTCTTGAGCTGCTTCACATCTCACCAGCCAAGCTGATGAACCATTTAAAGACACGACAAGTAATGACGATTTAAAATCAAATGTTCAAATATGTTGTCTCTTATCTACTATAGTAACAAAATTTGATTTGTTTGTCCAAAGCTGTCTTTCTTTTTCAAAGCACAGCCTGAAAGTACAAAACGACATCAGGTCACTCTTCAGGCTTTCATCCTGTGCTGTGTGCTGCTGTCAGAAATTATAATGCTTTAAAAAGGAGTTTAAGAGAAAGTCTAGAATTTGGTCTAACACAAACTCTGCTCCAGAACAAACAGCCCATGACAGGGGTTTTTTCAGGTTTTAGCTCTACCTCATTAATAGGAAAAGTTCAACTAATTGGAAAGTCAAACTTCCCACTTTTCTCACTTTACCTATTGCCTTTCTAATTAATTTCTACACTTTCACAACATTTCTCTTTGCATTACTTAAAATGGCAAAATGATATCTGTAACTGGACAAGTGTCTTTCCTAATATTCCATACGGTGAGATACCTCATCGTTTGACAATATTTAACAAGAAAAGATCTGCTCATTTCTGCAAATCCCCTGTTGCCCAAGCCCTTGATTAGACAGCATTTCTGTGAAATTCATCTATCTAATTGGCTTCTTTGATTATCTGAAATAAAATTAAGTCTCCAAAATTGTTAAATCACCATGTACTTGTCCATCACATTGATTTGCTGCAAGTGGAGAAAACCTCAGTACTTCTCACCTGAACATCTCTCATCACACAGAAAGAATGACAAATCCATGGCTCTGCACCAGTTTGCCCAAGTTAAAACACCAGTGGCAACTCGTGATGAGAGGTCCAGACCCTATCTGAGGAAAGGGGTGAAAGGAGATTCCTGTCCCATTTGGATTAGGGACAGATTGGAGCCAGGGTCACCTGCACCCTCAGCTCTTTACTCTTCCACCTCACAGAGGGGCACACTTTGGGGATGGTGACTCCACCTCTTCCCTGGGGAGCCTGTTCCAATGCTCAATCACCCTTTCAGCAAAGAAATTTTTCCTAACATCCAACCTGCACCTCTTCTGGATCACCCAGAGGCGATTTCCCCCTTCTCTTCTCAATTTTTTATCTTCATGCATGCCTGAAACTCAAGGCACTACATCATGTAATCACTGGCAGAGCTTTCATCCCTTGATGTCATCTGCTTAGCAATCACAGAATACCCCAGGGAATTCCACTCACATGAGGGAATATTTCCTTTTTTAGCAAAAGGGGGATAAAAGATGGTCTGTTCCACATAATCCCATTTTGCTCTTCCATATTAAAATTCTGTTGGACTCACTCCTACTCATGATTAACCTCATTATTTTTCAATTAATTTGGGAAGACCAGCAACTCATTTTACACTACCATAATTATTTCTTTAATGCCAGCCAAAGCAAATTACCTTAATACATAACGAATTAACATATGATGGCTCACATTAAAGGTTTTTCCCCTTAAAAAAGAACACATGGATTAAGGAAATGTCAGGAACGTACCTAACGCTGCAAATGAGTGTAGGAGAAATGGAAGGAATGCATGTCAAATCCACAAACTTATTTTCCCCACCATCACATCTCCCATTAAACTGCTGGCTGTAACTTCATTACTCTTCCTCATTTTTTTATCAGGCATCCACTTCTTATTTTGATCCCCTGTTTGTTGTTAAAATGGCAGTAATGTTTTACAGAAATAGCCTAAAATTAAGGCATTGCGCTTAATGCTGCAAGTTTTCAATTCCTTCCTCAACATCCTTTCCCAACATTACAATGAAACCTCTGGAAAATCTAATTTCAAGAGTAATTAGCAAGTTGTAGTAAAAACAAATTAAACCAACCCACCCTGATTTGTCAGTATTATTCAGCTGTAGCTAACGCTCAGCTAAACGTCACTCAAAGATAACAAACTGGGTGACACCAGCATAAACTTTGCATGTTGCATTTCAGTGCTGCTGTTGAGGGGCTGTGAATAACAAATAACAATAACGAAGTCGATCCCCTCTATGGATGCCCACCACTCCAGTCTAGGACCCTTTTCTCTAATTTTAAACCAAGTTTAAGAAAATAAATTAGCGAAATGCTTGGCTGAAACAAGCTCTTGGAACAGAAGGGGTGGAGTCACCATCCCTGGAAGTGTTCAAAAAAATAAAGCAGAATTGGAGCTTCACAACATGATTTAGTGGCCATGGTGGTATTTGGTCAAGGTTGGACTTGATCGTGGAGATCTTTTCCAACCTTAATGATTCTGTAAGAATTTGAATCTGATCTCGTTCTTTTCAGCTTTGAGAAGATGCAAAGCAGTTCCCAAACTGTCCACCTAAATTTAACACACTGTACTGCACGACTTATCACAACATCTGCCTTCAAATATATTATTCAGCTGAATATGAGCACTGCCTCCACATTTTTTTAATCAACTTATTAAATTGCACCAAGTTTCTAAACATTATATGCAAAACGACAGGTTAAAAAGAAAATCATATACACAATGTAGGACCAGAGTATTCTCTCTTTAAGAACAAAGTGGTGAAGCTAAATATACATTTGAGGGCTTAGCATCTCTTGAGAGATGAGTAGATGCAGCAGCTCAGGTTCTAAACAAAGAAAATGGTCAGTAGGAGATGGTTATTTTGAAGCTTGGCCAGTAATCAATAAATTAGGAGATCTAAAATAGGATAATCAGGTTGGGCATTTAAAATGAACAACAATAATTACTACTTCATACAGTATCTAATTAAAGTCAGAACCTCATTGTTGCAGAGAAGCTCAAACATATGAGTGGGTTCAATAAGTCTTTAGCAAAAATAGTGGATTATGGGTCCACAGATGGCTATTAAAGTGGCGATTCAGATGCTAATTTCAATTCAAGAAGTTTCTAAATCACAGCCTGTGGAAGCTTGGAAGATACAGCAGGGAAAAGCTCATGCCACACTTTTCATGCTCCTTGTACTCTTCATTAAACAACTCTTACTGGACAGGGAGCTGAAGGTCTCATCTGACCCACTCTAGCTGTGTCCTGATCTTATTTATTCCTCGCATGAGTTTCTCTCTTAAAAATAAATCTGCTTAAAAAGAAATCAGCTTTTGTTTTTATCTTTGGAGTTAGCAGATGAGCAAACATTTGCTGCTTCATTCAACAGGTGGATAAAAACTTCAGTACTTCCCCAAAATTTTCAAGCACAGACTTGTTTACCCCTGTGGGACACTCCTGGCTCATGTGCTGCTGTATTCTAAGAGACCTAAAGATCATTTGAGATGGAAATATCTTTCTAAATGTTGGAAATGATACAGAAAATATCTGCGGGTGGTGCTGGTAAAAGTTCTCACAAAATCACATTTGTTTAAGGAATTCAACCATTATATGAACGAAATACTTTTTTTCAAGAGAAGATAACAATCAAAACACAATTTCCTATGAGTAAATTTTTAATACAGTAAAATTTCGGCACTTTATCTGTGTGATTAAATTCCCTGGTTAAGATGGAAAAATAATTACTCATCAAGCCCAGGAAAGTGCTTTTTTCTCCATGCATACTCCTGTGACAAAGTACAATATTTCATTGAATTTTGGAGAAGATTACCACCTACAAGAAAAGGGATATAAAATGCAGTAAATCAAATTACGAGCAATAACACTGACTTTGGGGGTTTGTATTTTGTATTTTCATATTTTATTTTAGTTTTGTAGTGACAGCTTTTTTAAATGCAATTGTGTTCTTTGAACATAATAACAACAACACCTGGCACTTAGAAATTCAAATTATGTGTGAATTCTTCTGAAAATAACAATGATTTGATTCACAGGCATCAAGTGGAAACTACCAGTCACAACATGACAGTGAAGAGAAAAATGTTTAACCAGAGGAACAGAGCTATGGTACTTGACTCCAAAATTGGGATGGGGTAGAGATTCATCTACCCAGGTGTTTCCTTACAGATAAAACCCCACAGAAAAACAATTCAGGATGTCGCTGTGACATACCGAGAACGGCAAGTAACGACACAATTCAAGTTCAGGAAGAAAGTGATTATTTAATTAATTATAATTGGGTTTATATAACTTGGTTCCCAAAGATGACAGGAGGTCACTGGATCTTGGACCAGCCACCCCCTGTCCCATTGGCCAAAGCTTACAACACCTACTTCAAAATATTATTTCACTGTGTGCCATAACAACTCTGAAAAACAGATCCCAGATGCACAGACAAAACTCACTTTACAAAAACCCGTAGCAGTGTTTATCATAGCTTTCATGAGAACCACACAGTTCTCACAGAATGCTGCAGAAAGCTGAAAAACTACCAAAGTTTTTCAGCATCTACATCAGGAACTCCTTTTTCATTCCTTTTTCTCAAGGTCCTCTCCTCTCACATAGCTTTCCACCAAATTTTTCTCAGCTCTAACACAAGAGTCTTGCTTTACACCCAAGAGTAACATGATTTTTATTTTGTGGTCAGTTTGGCAAAGTAACACTGAGCCGGTTCTATCAGTTCTTTGGTGCTGGGACTTTGTCATTTCAAAGGAACAAGGAAATTCTTTGGGTTTGATAGGATCTTTCAAAATAATCTTGAGATTGGCAAATCGGAGACCTCACATTTTCAGGAAGTTTGAAGTTGATGTATACTAGTAAAACTATGGAGGGAAGTTGGCTCTTATTCCATATAAAAGAATTTAGCTGACAAAAATTCAATAATATGAGCAAGAGATTTCCCAATTACCAGCCCAACTCAACAAATAATTGCACGGCGATTAGTACCAATAAATCATTCATGCTGCTTCAAAAATTTTACAGTATTAAAAAATGGTGACGAACATAAAAAGTAGAGACAAAAATTGTTACGAAGTTCTGCTCCATTCTACGGTTTGCTTCCTGACAGCTCTGTCTCTATGCTCTCAATCCCTTTTCCTGTCTCAATTTTTGAATATCTTTAAGGTTCAATTCAAAGTCCGTTACTTTTCCATTCTTTCTCTAACTTTTTGGGAATTTAGACGTAATAAAGACAGTGAAGCAGAAGGAAGCATAGGAATCCTTCTGACTAAAGAGAGGAAAGCCTCTCTTAGGCCTCTAACTTAGAAGAAAGTCCATTTCAAAGAATGTATCTTAAGTGTTATCAGTATGGATGCTTTCTATGCTGGGGAGAGGTAAACTATGGGAAACCAAAGAATGAGAGAGAGGAAGAACAGGCAATTTAAAAGACAAAAGGGCACAAAAATAGTCAAAGCACAAAACAAGCAATAAACATCAGGTTCTGAAAGCAACAGAGGAAAGAAAAGAACGAGGACTCAAACAAAGCAAGATGTTTCAGTGAAGAAAAGACCACAGCTAAGCTTTTCATTTAAAATGTGACGTACATACAGACAACAGAAAGTGCATCCTGGTCTTTCAACACTTTCAAAAATACCTGTTAAAAGAACATTGAACAAGTTACAAGCTGCACTTGTGAAATCTGAAGCTTCATTTTGAAGACTAAGCAAAGACAAAGGCAACATTTGTTGAAATGCATTACTTGTCTGCTCCTTCTGAACACTGTAATTGTGCTTACTCTGTATTCCTGCATGCAACATTGAATCCCTCAGTCTGCTGCCAGGTTTTCATTCCATATTGTGTATTATTGAAATGTAAAACTGCTGAATGCGCCCCAGAGTGATTTTAATCATATTATAGACAATGTTCCAAGCTGATGTAATCAAATGCCTTTAATTGTGGCAATCAAATATATTACCAGTTTACTACTGCTAACCCATACTGGGTACACAGAACAGCCTGGAATTGCAGGGTCTGCTATTTATACATGACTTGGTTCAACCTTATGGCAAAACACCTGGTTCAGTTTAGGTGCAAATATTTTCATAGAATCATGGAATGCCAGGTTGGAAGGGGCCTCAAGGATCATCTGGTCCAGCCTTTCTTGGCCAAAGCACAGTCTAGACAAGATGGCCCAGAACCCTGTCCAGCTGTACCTTAAATGTGTTCAGCACTGGGGAATCTACCACTTGCCTGGGAAGATTATTCCAACGGCTGGCTGCTCCCATTGGGAAAAATTCTCCTCTTGCGTCTAATTAGAATCTCCCCATCAGTGATATGTAACCACTACCCCTCATATTTTTCACCAGCACTTTGGACCCTGCACCCCCAGAGTCAAGCCCACCTCACAGATCCAGTCAGCCTGGTGCCAAAAACTCCCCTTGCCTCTTCCACTGCAGGTGGATTCCACCCCTCCAGTCTCTCTTTACTGATTACCATAGAATAAAAATTATTTTAATGGAAATGTAAGCTTTATATAAATTTCATCTAAAAACAAAAAAAGAGATGGGTTGTTTTATGGAAAATTCACAAAACAAAGTTATTTATTTATCGCAGATTCCCATTATGGACAGGGGGAAAGGACCCCTGGTAAGGACTAAGGTTGCCCAAAGAGACCATGGAGTTCACCCTTGGAGAGGAGAGGGCCCTGAGCAACCTCATCATACACTGAAGGCAGTTTTGCTTTGAGCAGGCTCGATCAGATACCATCCACTGGTTCCTTCCATCAAAAGGTATTCTCTGATTCTGTATTAGCACAGTAATGGCAGTTTATAAACTCCAGTTCTATGTGCTAATGTTGGCAAAAAACCTCTAATGCTGCTATTGAGAATAAAATTCACAGTAAGAACTACTAAGAGATCATTAAGTTTCCTTGTTACGTACATTGAGTTTGATCATCCACATAAATTGCAATTTCTTACTAATCAGACAATCTTTGCAGCACAATACAACAAAAAGATGCCATAGTTACACAAGTGAATCAGTTCGAGGGGGCTGTGAGAGTTGTCATGCTATTAGGAATTCTATTTGGGGAAGTAATTATCCACACACGATGCAAATGATCAATCACTGTGAAGTTAGTAACAAATGTGGAGTTTACATGGCTCATTAGTATCCATGATGCAGAGACACACACACTACAGAAAGTTTCTCTGCCACTGACAGTCACAAGTACTGCAATATGTTTTTCCTTGACTCAAACAGATAGGAGTTCTGTGGAACAAGACAACATCCTCTTCTTTTATCCCAAAATAGTGTCAGGAGTCAGGATTCTTTTGTTGGTGCAAGGCTATAAAACGAGAAGGCTCATCACCTGTGCTGCTATTAGAAAACCTGAAGTATTGGGAAGGTAACTGCTCCCTCAGCCAGCATGGAATAACAGCCAGGTCTGGCAGGAAAACTCCAAATGCAGGGCGACATAAGCACTGGAATATTCATAGGATAAGATCAGCACCCAGTGCTGGGTACTTTTTGCATTTCAAAGCCAGGAAGGGGATTCATTGACAATACTGACATCAAAGGCTGAGTCACTGAGGGGACTCACTCACTGACAAGAAGCTTTAAATACTTTTCCCTGCTGCATTAAACTCTGAGGCTGCACAGTTTGGGAGATCACAGGTCATGAAAAGGCTGAAATTTAAACAGATTGGGACAAATTTTGGGATACCAGCACCTGAATCTAGAAATAGCAAGGTTACTGCAGGAGCAGCATTTATTTCTGTCTTTAGAGATTATCTTGTTTGTTATTAAAGTAGTTACCTAATTACAAAGGCAGCTGTATTTCCCTGTAATGACCCTGATTAATGATGTGAATTGACCTCAACAGACTACTGATTCTTGCAATTATCTTTTAAGTGTGATAATGGGTATGTAAATGTTGCCTCTGAACACAAAGTACCTCTCCCAGATCCAGAACGAGTTTCTCCATCAAACATTAGATTCATGTTTTTCTTGAGATGGTTTTCTGGTGCTTTTTGCCCACTGCTGGCTGTATCAACACTAGTAAGCAGCTAAGTGTCACACCACCAGGAGAAACTGAGACAAAGGCAAGATTTTATAGGGCTCATGAAATCTTGAATTAAGTAAACAAGAACTGTCAAGACCAGAATCAGAATTTTAAAAAACGGTATTTGGAATCCTAACTTCTTATTTTTGAGCAGTTAAAATTTGTCCAAATAGAAGTAAATATAACAGCAAGCTTAATATTAATACCAGAAGAAATATCACCACCTTATTACTTATGAGTTGGACACCTACAAATTTACTAAAAATTGATCAGAGGTTAGAACTGCCCTTAAAAAGGTACATTAGCCTGAAAGGTTCAAAGCCCTGAAAAAAACAAAATCCCAGTTTAGATCCATGTTCCAAAGCTGGGTTTGGATTTGTACGCTGGGAAAAATTAGATATTGATTCTGGACTTCTATTCTCGCATCCAAGAAGGAACACTGCTACCAGGGCTGAAGATGCTACCTGATGTGTATTTGTTAGAAAATTACAAAAGCAATGATGAAAGACAGCAGCCAAAAATTTAATCTTATGAGTTCAATGGCTTATGAAAGAATGTGCACTACCTCAAGGTAGGATTTTTGTGCTAAAAGGCAAAGTCTATCAACACAAAATTTTGGCATTTCCAAGCTATCATTTGGCATTTCTTAATTCCCAGGTAACACACTGGATCTCAGAACATTGTCTGCTCTAATATGTGTAATGAAAAACTTAGGACCGGGTTATTTAAACATGTACTTGGAAAAGTAAGAAACAGAAGTGTCACAATTTTTTATAAATACAAGACAAATGAAAGAGGAAATTAAGTTAAATAAAGGATCACAAATTAAAGCCTCTGCAACCACAAGACTATCAGCAACCAAGCAGGTGCAGTACAAGCTTCCAATTTAGGAAAAAATCACTCTGAGAAGGGCGAGTGAACCAGAGATCAGCAGTGGAGAGAAATTCCTTTCAGATTTCTCAGGTGGAGTTGCTTCGGTTATAAAGCGTCTTCGACTTCAAAACACAGAAGAACAAGTCAGGTAATATCAGAGTATTCATGAAGAACACAACAGCTGATCACTCGACGTATTACAGAATCACAGAATGGTTTGGATTGGAAGGGACATCAAAGATCATCCAGTTCGACCCCTCAGCCATGGGCAGGGACACCTTTCACTATCCCAGGTTGCTCCAAGCCCCGTCCAACCTGGCCTTGGACACTTCCAGGGATGTGCAGTGACAGCTTCCCTGGGCACCCTGTGCCAGAGGCTATTTCTCTTTGGTAGAAGAAAGCAGGAGACAAATTGCATTGAAATACGCCAAGGAACAATCCAAATGTTGAGAAGATGTATATTTAATACATATTTTAGGCTTTCAAATACTTTCCTCACTAGCTATTTCCTCTAATGTTTGTTAACTTGCTATTTGCTAAAGCACTCCAATACTTGCAGAGTGTCTCAGAAACCTCATTAATCACCTCCTAAAAGCACTAAGCCAATTAGTATGTGTGGCACCCACCAGAGGAGAGCTCTGAACTGTGGTGTCGTTACCTACTTCTGTAATAAACTGCTGTCATCATCATTACTCCTGACAGTGACCCAGGGTAGATGTTTTACAGCACACTGGTAAAACACCAGGCTTTGAAACTGCCATCTTTTTAGGAAATGATTTCTTCAAGATCCAATCAGAATAATAAATTAAAAGATTGACGTTCAGTAAGTTAATAAATAAGTTTTCAAATTTAAAACTCTGTGTTGTTTTTCTCTCCTCACTAGAACCAGCTAACAGAAAGAGAAATTCATATTTTCCCAGTAAGGTATCTCTTTAAATCTTGTTTTAGCAGCTGCATTGACACACAGGAGATTCAAATGCCGCATATCAAAAGAAGAATTCCTCTGTTTTGCTCTTCGTGTGTGTGTTTGATATAAAAATTAACGGAAAAAAACCTCCTAAAGCTTTAAAGAGGATGATTCACCACCAAGATTTAATTCATTGAAAGGAAAAGACTACAATGCCTTTTGAAATAAAAGCAAGAATACTAACACCAAATCTTAGTTCTACAGAGAAATAGAATTTATGCAACACACAGCTCAATATCCACAGGTTACTTACATTATTCACAACTAGTAGCAGCCTACACTCCCATCATAAATTGCAATAAAGCTTTTCTTTATGAGAACATCTCCTTTCATCTCCAACTAAGAATGTAAAAATATACTACCCTACCTAAAATATGAATTGCATCACTTCTAAAAATATATTGGTATCTATATGTGTCCCTTCACTGGAGGAATTTTTAGCGCTATAACCAGGCAGTATCCCAACAGCTCTTTCAAGAATTAGCAGGAAGAAGAAAGAGGCTAAAATATCTGTTTCACTTGGGTCAGGCAGCCTCACTTAGCATCGTATGGTTTCTCCAGGCTGCCAGGCAACACCACTGTCTGGCAATTCTTATCTCCACTTTCTAAATTTCTGAAATTCAAGGAGCAGAACAGCAGAAAACACGCATTAATGAGCTCAGCATTCCCATTTGGGTACCTTCCTCCCATATTCTCCCCACTGGCTCCCCGCTCTAACTCGCTCAATTCAGTTTTTGCAGCTGTGCATTTAAAGGTTAAACTCTTGGAGTAAAAACAAAACAACAAAGAAAAGGAAAACAGGGGAAAATGCATGAACTCGGTTCAGTACTCATGATTTACTAGTAGTAAATCAACGAGTATAGCCCAAAGGAATGTTAACAGGTATTCACCGCTTTCAGAAGGACTTTACATGATTTGAATATTGCTTAGCAACACCGACTCTATTTAAAGGGCTGTGACAATAACATATGTATGAGTAGGTCCAGAAAATAGCAGCTTCATGACATCCATATCAGTGCTTTATCCAGAAAGCTGGATTCCTCTGCTTTATGCCCTTGCTCTCTCAAGGAGCAGGTTCTCATCCCAGAACCCAAGTAAGACATAAAGGATCAATGCATGTAGAAGACTTACAGAATGTCACACAGACCACACACTTTTGGCTTTTAAATGCTTAAAAACACAGTTCTAATGAATGCATTATCATTAAACTTATTGTTTAGCCTTCGGCAGAAAAAATTCCTACATTACCAGGTTTTGCCCTGTGCTCATTAAACACCAGAACATCTTTTAAAATGGATAGATTGAAGGTTTGCTTAACAGACGAAATAAACAGCAGAAACAGATGCAGCGGGAGTTGTGTTACTGTATCAGATAATGAAGAGGGGACTGGACAGGTGACACAGAGATCTCACCCTGGCCTAATCCTCTCAGCATCCTACCTCCTTCCCACACAGCACTGGGCTATGCAAACACAGCACCAATTCCCCAAAATAAAATAGTGGCAGCAAGACATGTAACATCCATTTATTAAAAACACAACAGGGAACAGGGTTTTGTTACAAAGTATTGCCTTTATCAGCTTAATGCAGTGGAATTGCTGCCTGTGTTTTAGAGTTAAACCACAACATGGGGTTGCAGAGTCCAGCAACAACGACAAAAGTGAGACACTTATTTTACTGCGGAATATGATAACAGACATCATGATAGGATAAAACAGATGTAGAATGGAGATTTGGGGACATTATTCTCTCCAAGTGGTAAATCACAGGCATGACAGGGATGAGAACTTCGGAATTGCTGCAAAGAGTTTTGCAAAAGAAGCCATTTGCGGTGAGGTGCTTTATCCACCCTCCAAACCCCGAAATAACGCGGCAGGGCTGCCACCTGCTGGAACTTGGTAACATACAGGCAGAAACAGAGCCGAGAAATTCGGGACTGCTGGATGGAGAAAAACAACAGGGAGTGGCTGGTTACAAGGGAAATTGAGGTATTTATAGTAAGAGCATGCAGATAAAATTGGATTAGATTCACGCATCCGAGAAAAGAGCATCAATACACTCTCAAAGTCCTTCAGACCAAATCACATTTAAGGATCCCGACTGCAGCAACTTCTCTGCACTTATCAGGGAGGACTTTTTTTTTTTTTCCCAAAGGGTTTGGGCAGTGGTCCAAGACACATAAAAAGGATAGAAGAGCAAACAGAACACATGCTGGCCCAGAAACATTCAACCTACTGTAACTCAACTCAACTGCAAATATCCACCATTACCAGAGTTACAATACCATGAAAACATCAGCAAAGACATTATCTGAAGTGAGTTTTTCAGTATTTCTACTGAATGGAAAGAATATTCTTATTTTTATACAAATTGATCAAACTAACCTGCATTTCAGGTCTAAAAAGTAGAGCTTTTCCAAGTAAGACACAATTTCTGAACAACTTGAAATATAAATACTGTCTCACAACTAAATCACTGCCACTTGCCTTCCTTTTTTCTTTACTGCTCTGTATCTCCTTCCTTGTCTCTACCTTTTTTATCTTCTTCCTACAATTCCTCTTACTTTTAATGTTTCCATGGCAATGACAGCAAAAGAAAAGATTAAATATGCTTTGTGTACTTCTTTCTTTTTTTTACAGAAAATTTTGGAAGATGGCAAAGGGAAAGAAACAATATCACATATCCCTCAGAGAGCGATGTCAGAGCCAGGCCAGTAACTCATCATGCAATTGCAAGGATTTACCAATTAACAGCTATTTGGAAGCTCATCTTCATAAGCATTTAAACTGGGAACAGCAGCTCTAAAGACAATCTGTTAAAAAAACAGAGCAAGGGAAAGTAAGAAAGTATAAACCAATAGAGTGAAAGTTAGAACTGTTAAGGGTTATTGGATACCTTCTGGATAACATCCAAAGTGTATTCTGCATTTTCATATTGAAGTCTTTATATTAAGGCAAAAAACTGCAGATCTACAGTTAAGAATAAATGGCTCCTTGCATCTGAAATTAAAATTAAGTAGGGGAGCCTATCCAACAGTTGCATTTTTTCAACTCTTCTCAAAGCAGAGGGTTCTCCTTTAATAGTTCACCACTTGGAGGAGGAATTCTGCAACTAAGCTGCCATCCCCATTTCTCAAGAACCTGCCAGAAGCACTAAAAACATAACTGAGACCATTTATTGTAGAAATACTTTAGAATGTAACAAGGAAGAATTCATTCTATTTTTAAAAGCCTTCTCCTGAAGCACCCATGGATCAATAGCAGACATTCCCATCTCTTTTGTGGTAACAAAGACACCCTGTAGATGTTCAGTCCTTAAAAATACATAGAGGTGTGTATGTCAATGTCATTTAAAGAGAGAATGCACCACTTGGGGAACTCAGAATACCATGCTTTGCTATTTGCAGCTGTGGGACTTGAGGAAATCTGAGTTTTTCTCTCCTCCTGCCCCACAGCCCCTCCATTTTGGTGAATATATTTCCTCTGAAAATGGAAGCTGGGAGACATTCAAAGTATTTTACAATTAAGTAAAAGTGAATAAATTCTTCTAGTGGGTTTTTTTTTTTGTTTGTTTTTTTTTTTTTGGTTTTTTTTTTTTTGTGAGAAAACAATTTCTCAAATTAAGACACTGATTCTAAAATGGTTGTGTCAGGGTTATATTTCACTGGGAAAGGTAGCTGGATTATCCAAAAATTTTTAGGAACTTATATGACATTACTTACCTTCTAAACACAATCCAGCTTTTACTCTTACAAGGAACACAAACATCCAAATCACCACAGTGGTCCCTTTTTAATTTTATTTTAAAATGGTTTAGACCAAAGCTGACTGAACTCTTCCTCAAGCTTTTCTTCTAGACATCCATTTTAAAATCCTTTGGTCTCTTTCATAGATGGCTGAAGTTGCTGCAGGACTTTCCATTTCCTGCTTCAGTATTCAACATCTGGTAGATGCTGGTTCACTGATATTTAGAGATCTGGTCTATTTTCAGAGGAAAGAGATATTTATATTTCTCAGGGAGTTCAAGTACTGAATATATAGCGAGGCTGTGCAGTATCTACAAGGATGTGAACCCCAGAAATTCCAGTTCCATGAGTCAGATGAAATACTTCCCTTAAGCACTGCTAACTTAGTCATGTAGATATTGTATGTAAAGATAACCTAAACCATCTTTCAAAAATTCAGATGAGTTGAAAAGTGTATGAAAAATTGCCTGTTTCTTTCTTATGCAGAATATACATCCTAACTTGAAAGGTTCAAGTATCTTTGGGGATATTTTTTCCTCTCCGTAAAAGATCCATCACCACCTTGAACAACGTGAAATGCTCCAAAGCTTTACCCTTGCAAATCATATTGACCAATAGGTTTGGGGGTGAGTTTTTTGAGATTTCAAGATTCCCACAAAATTAACATCATTCTTTCAGATATTTGGGTCTCCACATACAATGGAGAGCATTGATTAACCCTTAAATTATACTTTGAACCACAGGGAGTTTATACAAATGACCACAGAAATTCAAGTTTTCCAATACTGCAGTTCTGATGAGAAGTCTAAAGCAGCTCTTTATAAGAAAGCAATAAATGTTGCAAAAGTGGACATTACTTGTGACTGATTTCCATTCCCTGTTTACAAGTGTTTATACAATTAACCTACTGACATGAAGATTTCCTATTAATAAGAAATCTGGAATGTGTGTGCCAAGGAGTTTAGAAGTTATTATGATATATTATTTGATTTGTCTCCAGAAAAATAAGCATACTGGCCTGTTATTGCATATCTAACCACCTATTTCATGTTCATAACAGAGTTCTTATAATTTGAGTGACCCATCTTTATAGAATTTTTTGTGATTAATTCATGTTTTCCCCCATTAAATCCTCAGCCAAGTGACAATAAGTACTTTCATATGGAAAAAAATATGATCTAAGGATATACTGACTTCTGTTTCAGAATGTAATGTATGATTTCATGTATAGTTCTTCATCACTGAAGTACATCATCCTTTCTTCTCACGTTTGGTGGGGTTTTTCTTCACTTTAACTGTCTGTGAAGGTTATTGCAATTTAAAGAGCCAGTTTAATTTTGAAACCTTTCAGGCCTCCTTGCCCTCTGATGTGAGTTTTCTGCAGAAGGAACCACACCCTTCTCTCACAATTTGGAGTCTTCACAGTTACAAGGCACATTAAGGAGTCTGGATTGAAGCCTGTAAACTCTTTTCCTTTAGAAACATGTGCCAGAACAAATTTCCACTAAACAAAACTATTTTCTTCCAGAAGCTGTTCATTCCCAAAATAAAGCACATCCCTTTAGAAGACAGATTTCTTCAGAATAAGAAGAAATTCTTCCTTTCCTTTCCTTCTTTCCTTTCCTTTCCTTTCCTTTCCTTTCCTTTCCTTTCCTTTCCTTTCCTTTCCTTTCCTTTCCTTTCCTTTCCTTTCCTTTCCTTTCCTTTCCTTCCCTTTCCTTTCCTTTTCTTTTTCCTTTTCTTTTTCCTTTCTCTTATCTTTCTTTCCAGTGTGCACACATATTGTCTCCACTGTTTATTAACTTCTCTAAGTATAAGTCTGCTTAGTCCCAAAAATCTCCTTTTCTCACCCAAGAGCCTGTGTCACACAGATCCCCTCACCCCTCTGGTTACTCAATAGTTTTTGGTGTTCATTTCTCTCCATTCCCTTGCCACTCATTCTTTCCCTTACCCAAGTCCATCCCTTCTCTGCTCATTTATTTAAAGATCAATTTTAAAACCCCATTTTCCACCACAACGTGACTGTTCCTCACCTGCCAACACATCACTGTACTGAATTCCAAAGAGACAAAGAGCACGCAGATCTTTTAGGGCTGGGAACACAGACTCCAGCAGCGTGATGCAGTTGCTGGGACCATTCCTCAAAGAAGCTGCAGGACAAAGAAATCCATTTTCCTGAGAAAAGGAGCATCCAGCTGGGAGTGAGAGAAGGGAGAATACCCATGAACAGCCAGAGCAGCAGAGCTCAGCCCAGGCCACCCAGCAGCTTTAAGGGCTGTCAGTCCCACCTGACACCTCGTAATGCCGTCATGGTGGCAGCAGTGATGAGGATGGATGGGTCCACCAGGGAAGATAATCATGATGGATCATTTTAACCCAGAAAAGCCAACAAACTGCAAAGAAGAAACTCTCTGAGATTGAGAAGTATCAGTTTGGTCCTTCTTAGGGTATTGTAAGGGTCTGAAAGAAGGCTGGACTTGATGGTATTGGAGGTCTTTTTCAACCTCAATGATTCTATGATTTCCCACAGGGTTTTTCAAACAAGAAGAAACCTCTTGCAATAAAAATGTGATTAATGTCAAGACACTTGCAAATACTTTCTCATACTCTCACATTTAACCAAGATTTAAAAGTAAAAAAAAACCAAACCAAACCAAAAGCAACCAAAAAAAAACACACTAAAGTTCAGGTGGGAATATATATCAATAAACTAAATACAAGAAAACATTTAGAGAAGCCCATAAAATTCAGAAAGAAACTGATAATGCAAAACTACACATAGGTTTAAACTGCTATTTTTGAAACTATGTAAAGGTTGTCTATTAGAAATTATTCTTAATGGTATTTGTGGCAGTTTAATTTGCCTATTTAAAATAAATATACTCCAATTCCTTTCTTAAATGTTCTTCTCCCACTCTTAAATGACACAAGCTCATTTAACAACTGGTAGTCAAACATGCTCCAAACTGCAGAGGATTATTGTGAAGCAAAAATAATTCTGCCATTCTAAAAAAAAGTGGCTGGCAATTAGTGATTTCAGTTGGCCTTTTCTCCACAGTGTTTAGCAGAATGTTATATTTAAGCCTTATTAAAATGTACAGAGATTCAAAAATTTTAAATATAGATTTCCTTGGTAATTCTCTGTCAAAGTCAAATAGATAAAACATAAATGTGGGAACAATCTTTGACAATAGAAATGGAATGGCCATATGGGGTTAAAAAATAAATCATTCTATTAATATACCTATATGGTCTGTATCGCCATTTGATTTTCCAGAGGAGTACCCTCCTGAACACTTAGCTCAAACCCTGGTTTTACCTAAGAGTACCTTGAAACCTAACAGGATCAAGAGAAAATGAAAATAAACACTTTTAGAGTATATTTATATCTATTAAAGTTAAGCTGTTGGCTTTTTCCTCACCTGAATTTGAACTATCAGCTCCTCATGCATCTTCTTCACACCCTAGAAAACTCCCTGCTTTCTTTGTCAGAAATATTCTACCCATAATTGATAGCTTGGAGAACACATGGATGATCTAAACTATTACCTGAGATTCTTTAAATTATATTCTCAACTCATTTCTCCATCAATCTCATCATTTATATACATAAAACCAGGGCAATAAAGGTTAATTGTTTTGCCTTTTCATCAAACTGAAATGATCATCTGATTCTGATTTTTTTATTCAAGATTAACAAGATATCGGTGTATCACACAGTGCCACATTTTTTACTAGCTTTTATCAAAAAAATAAAGTTAGTGAGCTGGGCTATAGCCTTAGACACGACCAGCACAAATTGTCTTCAAAGGTTTTCCTTTTGGCAAGAGGAATCAGTGAGGGCACAAAACCTCAAAGTAACTTCATAATTACCTTTCTGTGTGTTTCCAGGGGAAGAAAGTTTATATGAGAGGGAAAAAAAAGAAAAAAAAAAAAAATCAAACTCCAAGCAATGACCCACAACCAGATTTCTTGGGGCTGTGCAGAGGCAGTAAAAGTGAGATACACATTCTGGCCTGCCTCTTGCTTGCCCTTGCTACACACAGCAAGAGCATTTAAACATAATCACAGAATCATTTAGGTTGGAAAACTCAGGATCATTGAGTTAACCCAGCCCAGCCAAGGCCACCCCTAAGCCACGTCCCCAAGTGCCACATCTACACATAAAAGCTCTTTTCATGCTGAAGTTCCTTTAGATTCCACAAACTCTACAGCCCATGTGGAAAAAGGAAACAAAGACTGGATCCAATTAAAGACTCAAACTGTATTTTAATTTCTAGACAAGCTGTAAAGGAGAGGAGATGTACGTATCTTGGATCTCTTAATGCAGTATTCTATTTTATTATATTACTTTTCAGCTCTAAGTCTCTGCAGGCCACTGAGGCCAGTGCTCTTCCTTACCCCTCCTGCATCTCCTGCACCAATGGTTGGGTCTCCCACTCCCCTCCCCCTTTACTGCCTCCCCCAGCACTAAGTCAAACTGCAACATAAATATTAAAGTAGAGAAAAACACAGAGCAGAGAGAGAATCTGTGTTGCTCAACAGTGAAGCAGAGATCACCTTGTGGAATGGATCATTTCTGTGGCACACCGAAACAAGGATGCAATGCAATCTCTGGCAAACAGTTTGATAAAGCTGCTGTTTCCTCCCTTGACTTTGCCAACACCGAACAACTGCAATAGCTGTAAGGTCTCTCACGGCCTATATGGCAAACACAGACAATTAGAAACATGTCACTGTTAAGTACCAGGAACGGCGAGTAACGACACAATCTAAGTTTAGGAAGAAAGTGGTTATTCAATTAATTATAATTTGGTTTATATAACTTGGTTCCCAAAGATGACAGGAGGTCATTGGATCTTGGACCAGCCACCCCCTGTCCCATTGGCTAAAGCTCACAACACCTACTTCAAAATATTATTCCACTGTGTACCATAACAACTCTGAAAAATAAATCCCAGGTGCACAGATAAAGACCCAGTTTACAAAGAACCCGTAGCAGGGTTTATCACAGCTTTCCTGAGAACCACGGAGCTCTCACAGAATGCTGCAGAAAGCTGAAAAATTTCTCTACCAAAGCTTTTCAGCATCTACAGAAACACTCCAATCGTAAAGAGTGGAACAATAATATTAAAAATTAATGCAATTAACTAGGTACTCCTGACTATCCAGCACAGGCATCATCATTTGCCTTCTGTACGTGCTGAACTTAAAAGCTGGAAACATGCTCGCTTTGGTGAAAATTTCGTCAAGCAAAGACAATCTTTGTCCCTTAAATAAGAAGACAGGCTACATACACTAAGAAATTAATGCAGGCGGCAAGCCTACAAGTCAGTGTGGTGAAAGCATTTGCAGAATAATATTTACTGCCTGTCCAAATTTTTATGCAATGCATAAAACTTTCCAACTACTATAAAGAATAACTCAGGGACAGGTGACAGAACAACGTTACTGGTATGTCTGTGTTTCCTTTTGAGAATGTGTTCCTGCTGTACATATTAATAAATATCAGTGAGATTAAATCAAAATAACATATATGGGCAATTGAGCATGAATTTTCTGAATCACTGGAGATTGCTACCATAGTTATTTACAGGAGCACTAAACAAATCTGTGATTAGATTAAAATATAGGTGAAGCCTACGTTAAGGCAGAAGAGGTATAATGAAGATTAAAGAGAAAATACACCTCTACTGCTCTTACAATGCACAGATAAAGAAAAAAAATACCATTTCCCATTGAACAGGGAAAAAAGCTTTTCAGGTCAATAAGAAGAATGAAGTGAAAAACAGGGTTTGCACGTATTAGAAATTCTTCACAGCTTTAAAGATGTTACCAGCAGAAGGTGCCGTTCAGAGCACATTTTGTGGCATTCAAGCTTAAAAAAATAGGTATGAAATTCCACTCAGTGTTTTGAAACAAGATTATAATCTCTGATACAGCAAATGAAGAGAAATAAATATGTGTACATCTGTTTCTACTTATTTACACATTATTTCTGAAAAATGTACTTCAGAAACAAACAATAAATATATCTAAAGAAATTAATATTATTTTTGTCCCATCCTGCCCTGCAGAAGACAGGAAAACATCTTATTTTCAGTTTCCCTGGCACTCTGCTTGCAATCCACACACCCGTCCCTGGAAGAGCTCTGGCTAACGCTTCCCAAAGCAGGTAAAACCCCACATTTGTCCCCCTCCTCAAGATCTCAGCGGAAGATGTGGGATCTAACAGATGCAGCTTGCTCTGATTCCAGAATTGACCCTTCTCTAATAAGAGAACCACAGCTGGTGTTTTAAAAGAAAGTTCTCCAGGTGAAGGAAACTTTGGGGAGACATTACCTGCAACAAGGACCTAATTAAACAGAATTGATTTCCTCCCTAATATTTCTCGCTACTTATGGTTTAGGAACCTCGCTGCACAGGAGACTAGAAAAGAAAGAAGGAAAACCCAAAAACCAGTATATTTGAATGGCAATTATTTTCCATCCCCCAGCTGGTTTTGGCAGTTATTTTAAAATACCAGAGAATTCATTGCACTTTGATGAAGGCACTTGTTATTTCTTAGTTGTGAACGAGACAATTCAAGGGCACAAAGGTCAAAAGACAGCATTCATAGAAGGCAATAATTAGACTCAACTACACTGAGATGCTGTTGCAACTGAACAGCCCTGTCTGGTAGTAGTAGGGTCAGAAATTTAATGTTGCACCATTTGGTGTAATGGCTCTGATAACTGCTTGCTTATTTTCACACCTACGGTGGAAAGTAATTAAAGCAAAATCCTTTTAGGTGTAATTAGACAGCAGGACTCATTTAAACCGAATGCAAGGAAAAGAAAAAAGTAAAGGATCAGAAAAATTAAGGAAGTATCAGATTTTATAATTAGCAGGTCAGTACCTTCTCTAGTCTGAATTTATTCAGAAAAGAAAACTATTTAGCAAAGGCCTGAGAATTACATACCTTTAGATTTTTCTTTCCTTTAAAATATCAAAAATACTAAAGAAGGAAACTAATGTGATCTATATATTTTAAATAGAGCTTTTATATTCTACTCTCGGGAAGCAATTGTATTAAAATAAAGGTATAATAAAGTACATCTTCTTATTTGGTACCACTTAACATGTGGTTCAGACTGGAGAAGAGAAGGCTTTGGGGTGACCTAATTGGTGCCTTCCAGTGTCTGAAGGAGCCGACAGGAAAGACGAAGAGAGACAATTTACACGGCATGGAGTGACAGGACACAGGGAATGGCTTCCCACTACCAGAGGGCAGGGAGAGATGGGATACTGGGAAGGAATTGTTCCCTGTGAGGGTGGTGAGGCCCTGGCACAGGGTGCCCAGAGAAGCTGTGGCTGCCCCACCCCAGGAAGTATCCAAGACCAGGTTGGACGGGACTTGGAGCAACCTGGGATAGTGGAAGGTGCCCATGGCAGGGGGTGGAATGAGATGTTCTTGAATTTCCCTTCCAACCTAAACCATTCCGTGATTCTGTGATCCCATTGCCTCCCCTTGGGACAACGGTAAATCCTGCAGCACACACAGAGTGCAAACAGCCTGTGAACCACAGACTCTTTTCTGCATCTGTGGGAATTTTCCTTTAACTATTGAATTTAATTTCATAACCTTCCTGGACCTCAGAAGAAGTGAAAGCTTGCTCTGAGATTAGAAAGGAATCAGCATGATTTGACAAGCCATTTGATGTATTTGCCTGTAATAACTCTGGCATTGCAACCTTCAGGGGGACAGAAAGCTGTCAGCCAGAGAAAGGAGACAAAGAACGGAGTCCTGCGACTACAAGCCAGTCTTTAATAAAAGGCACTGGGGATTTTTACGAGGGGAAAAAAATAGATTTCTGAGCATGTTTTAAACTTTTCTCATCTGAAAAACAAAAAAACTTTTGATTGAGAGATATACCTAGTGGCCACTATAAAAACTTGTAATAGTTTGAGCATAAAGTCGTCAAAAAGCCCTGCACATGAAGATAATTGGAGTAACTGATACGCAGATCAATAATTTTTAGCTGTTGGAGGCGTTTTGACTTCAAAATCACATAAAATTGGAGAAGAGTCTCAGAGTTGTTTTATCCTGACAATGCCACGTCACCACAAAAACCTCAAAGACTGTTTCTTATTTTTCCTTCTTACCCCTAATTTAAATCTCAAGTAATTTCTTTTTTTTTGCCCTCAGCAATCTTCTCGGAAAGACCTCAGCCTGGCTCATTGTGCAAATATGAAGATGCCAGTGCAGAAATGTAGAAATTCCTCTAAAACTCCACATATCCCACTGCCCAACACAGTATTTTATCCTGCACGTAATCCTGGAACAATTGGAAAAACTAATTAAGCAGCGAAGCGCATAAAGAAAAGTGAGCAACACAGCCCAATACAGTCATTATAAAAATCAGAATATTTTTGGACGTAATTTATTTACATATTTTCTACTCCATTAATTTGAAATGAAAATGTATTTACTAAGTCACTGAAAATCTTTCTCCCTAAATATGCAAATATATCTTCCAGAACTTCCCAGTCTGGAATCCCACAAGCTGTACATAAACATTAAAACTCCAAAATACCATAAACTTGTTAAAGGGCAAGATTTCCCTCGATGCACTGTAGAAATGAAAATGTATCAATTACATATTCTCAATTATTTTCCATCTATTGAGACTTAAAATTCTTTCTATCAGCTAGGCTGGAGACAAGTGTTAATGCTGGGGAGAAATTCCTGAGTAGAGTTACCAGAGGAAACATTAGGTACTCTTAGGAAAATAAACTTTGATCAGTGTGGCAGTTCCTTAACTAGAAATGTTTATAGCTGCATGTTTAAGGAAGGGTCATTTATTTCATTTAAATGGGTTTTAACAATGCTAGAATTTTAGTAGCATCTTCATATACCTGGGCTAAAAAGGGTAATAATCTGGGAAAAAAAAATAAAGAAAGAATTACAATGCTGCTGGTTTTCAATTAAAAGTAGCATTGATTTAATCTTTGACAGTACCCAAGATGCACAGGGCAAACTGGCAAATTTTTTGTACAAAAAGCCCAAGTCCCTGTCTTGAAAAGTTTCCCAAACAAAGCCACAGGCTTCCTTAAACCTGCTCACAGAAGTCTGTCACTTCTGGTGCTATTCTTCAGGATCAGTATTGGAGAATCAGATTATTTTTCTTAGGAATCTTACATAGGTAAAATTTCAGCTGGAGACAGCAGTCAAAACATTAAGTAAGGCAAGAGAAACAGTTTCAAGAACTGTTAATCAATATTAAATATTTAATAAATAATAAATAGTTAATCTTACGTTTTTAAAAACACAGTCCCCTCCCTCAGATGTAGGCATGGTGGTGTTACTGAGAAACGAAATTACCTCATGAAGTATTATTTCAACAAAAATGGGTGATGGACAACTCTATAAAAGACTGAGTCAAGCAGAATGGCTGTAAAAGACCACATATAATACACCAGTGTTAACCCGGTCTCACAAAGAAATAACAATTTGTACCTAGCTTGCAGTAGAAAGTATACAGAGAAATGTATTTAGAAGGAAACATTTGGGGAGATACTGGAAAAATTCAAAGCTTTATCAGACATGGAGCAGGAAAACCTGGACTAGTTGGTCCTGCTCTGAGCAGAGGGCTTGAAATACAGGATGTCCAAAGGCCCTTCCAATCTCAGCTATCCATGATAGCAGTGAAAATGAAGAATTAATCAAGCTCATGATATAAAACCAAGTTTGATGATCTGGGGATTTTTTTTTGGAGTTGATGTGACAAACACTGAGGTCCAAAATGAACTCTTTGGAAATGAGAACACTGATAATCACATACAGAACCCAAAATTGCTGAAAACTGGGTTTCAGGAGATATGCCCCACCTTTATGCTGTTGAGAGGACACTGTTGAGATCTACTTGGGCATTCATGGTAGATTTCGTTCTTATACATGAGAAGAAGCCACCAGCACTGAATTTTCTGGAGTCCTTGGTTTCCAAAGCCAGGATCTGACCTGGTTTCACAGCCCTGTGTTCTCCCTCTGCTCTTAGGCTTGCCTAGAGACACTCAGTTCAGAGCAGACTGCTATATTTAGAAGCAATCTTTTGTTCTCTCATGACATGACTGTCATAGAAGTGCTCACATCAGTGTTTATCCTTGCACTGACAAAATCCTGAAGGAAATTATAATAAAATATTAGATGAGGTTGAGCTCTGGTTATCTTTTCTTGCTAAGGCATTTAGTGACCCAATACAAAAACATCAAAACAAAACACCAGGAATGTACATATTTTAGTAGACCACAGAGGAAGACCAGCATTATTTGTAACTATTATTCCTCCTTACTCAGTGAATGGTTTCAGTAAAATTCATCATTCATTAAAAATGATTCATCTCCCTTGGCCTTTATTCGCTGCTTCATGTTTCTAATGAACTTAATGTAGCAAGTGATGTAATCAGACAAAAGCATGGTAAGAGCTCTTTCTGCCACTATAGGCACAATCATATTTAATTAAGAATTTATCATTAGCTGAAGGTATTAGTTAACTATTACAGCCCCACTATATTGTCTAGCTCAGAGAAGCAGCTTCCTCATTAACAAACAAGTGCTTGGATCTAATTGCTGCCTCTTTAATCAGCTTGGTGCATTAGTATCTCATTAAATGGGCCTCACAGAATGAAATTATTGCTTTGATACCACTGGAAAGGATTAACAAAACCGTAATAAATTCTTGGAGGCTTTATCCAGCCTCCATTCACACAGGACTAGGTATAAATACCCTTTAATTACTACCTGGAAACGGTAAGTGGAATTACATTCCAATGAGTGAAGTCTGGATAAAAGTTTCAATCTGGAACCAGTATTCCTCAGTGAACTGAGCACTTCCCTCTGCAGACAGCTGTTAAAACAGCTCAGGGATTGAAGGATAACATCCAGCACCCACTAATTTTGTTTTCTATTTCTACAGACATTTTACATTCATATTTCACTCTGATTCCATATATCTAGGCTGACAGCACTCCCTTCTTCTCTAGGCACACTGTGGACTAAAATAAATTTAATAATCACTAATTTTATGTTTGCTTGGGTTTTTTTTTTCCTGGGTAGGCTTTCTTTTCCTTTTTCTTTAATTTTGCAAGAAATCAATTAACATCATGGATCCTCTTGCTTTGTTGCCTTCATTTCAGGAATATTCCTTCCATAACTTCATAGATCAGCATGGGATTACCATGGATACAGGAGATCTGTTGGAAATCACGTCTGTCTGTCTGTTTTTAAGTGGGCACTACCACCTTGTAAGCAGAGGGTCTCTAAAATGCTTCTTCTTCCATACCTAGGAAAAAAATAATGCCTAATATTAAACAAGCAATGTGAGGCATTCAGGAGATGTTTACTTTGTTTTCATCATCTTCACCTGAGAATCAGCAGGAAAAAAATCCCAACCCTACCTGCACTCAATCCTTCAAGCAATTTTGACGTAGGGATTCAGTGAGCCAGAGTTTGCATCTTTAGGTACAGAAAATTATTAGGTCCTACGGTTTGGCAGGACAGAAGAAGAGATGTAAAGGAATCTCAAACTGCTTTCAGGACAATTTTCAATAAATAAATTGTGTGAGATAATGCTTTGGGAACAAAAAAATCAAGCTGAAGGAATGTCTGCTCTAAAAGTGATTTTGTCTGAATAACAATACTTAAAAACTAAGTCTCTTTTTCAGAGATGAACTGATTTTTCACTGGAGAATAGGTCAGGAATACAAATGCAAAAAAAAAATATCATCTCAGTTTTTTCTAACACTCTGTAATGAGCAATTTGATCCATTATTGCCATCTTGAAAAAGGGAATCTGAGTAGTACATATTTAAAAGAGATGCTTATAAGTAGTATCTTTTTAAACAATAAAGTAGAGACAGGCTTGTTTTCCTTGCACCTCCAAGAGACTATCATTCCAATGTGAAGGAAAATTACACTGCATTCTTAAGAAAATCTGCTAAAAATGTAGAAATTTTAGATTCCCTTGCAAAAACAATCTCTTGTTTCCAGTTAATGCTCATATAATCACTGTCAAAAAGATGGAATTCAAGTTATTTGTAAGACAAAAGAAACAAGGCAGCCCTCAGCAAGCTGTGAAATGTAAGAAAATATCCAGCAGTAACACAGGATGCCAAAGGTCTGTCAGTGGAGATCACAGCAGCATTTACTGTGATTACCTGCAGTAAAAGCACACTGCCAGTGCAGTGTGAGCACTGCTGCTCTGGAGGGGGCAATGCGCTGCAGACTCACCCAGGATAACAGGGTTGTGGGTACTGGGAATCGGGGAATCACAGAACGGTTTGGGTTGGAAGGGATCTTAAAGCTCATCCAGTGCCACCCCCTGCCATGGGCAGGGACACCTTCCACTATCCCAGGGTGCTCCAAGCCCTGTCCAGCCTGGCCTTGGACACTTTCAGGGATGGGGCAGCCCCAGGTCCTCTGGGTGAATTGCTCAGGAGAAATATCTTTTAGAGCCTGCAGCACCTGCCTGTCACCTGTAAACCACTCACAACAGGTAAAACCTTCGCCTTGCTGAGCACAACTACAACTTGATATTGACTTAAAGATAACTGTTCTCTCTCCCCACATCGAATCCTGCAGGATCCTCAAGAGTGTTTTGTCTTACGGCAATCACCTTAATTATCCATAATTAATACCCGTAGATGGCTCAAGTGATGGCAAATTCCTTTCTTTTTGCCCCCTCTTCTTTTTTGAGAGGTGTGTTCTCTGCCAGAGAGTTTTATGCCACTTGCTTATTTTTACAAATAACAGAAAGTTTTCCACTTTTTAATATATAATTCATATGATAATAATGGCATTTATTGTTTACATTATCTTTTTTCCCAATATATTCACAAAGTTGTGTTTTTTCAGAATTCAGCAGGTATTAAAACACAAAAAAATTGCAAAAATTTTGGGACAGTCAAGCTGAATTCAAAAATCTCTCTGAATAAAAAAAAAAATCAAATTCTTATGGCACAAGAAAGCAAATTTCTTAACTATAAAACCCCAAGCATTTGAAAACTAGATGGAATTTTCCTTGCTACCAATTTTGGAGATTTAGAAGCTTAGTCTCCAGGTCATTTTTTCTGCTAAACTTGATTAAAACAACTTTTCCTTGATCTTGAATTTAACAGTTTAAAAAGGAAGCTATTTTGTGCAACTTTTCATACATTTCAAAGATAAAGAATACAACAAACATTTTTAATTAAAGCTTTAAAATTAAACCACAGGTGTTCTTCATTTAAAATATGGCAATTTGTGGCTCCTACTACAAAAAAAAAAAAGAATAAGACTTTGAAGTGCTGAATTATTGTTCTGATGTGTAGCAAGAGTTTTATGCCTTCACCAGTGCTGCATAAATCTTTGAATTTGCCTTTTCACCTGTCACACTCTCTTTTTCTTCCCAAATCCTCTCTAATCTCCACTCCTTTGCTGTTTAAGCAGTGCTTTTCCAGACATGGATTTTTATTTTGTTCTTTAATAACTATGGAAGCCTTAACTTGCGTATATCTTAATAACATTGATCTCTGCCTGTCTGAATATTGGCATTTAAAGCCATGACGCTGCTGTTTATTGATTTTCAGCATTCAGTGGATATTGTCACCAAGTACAAACAATTCACATGGCCCATCACACTTTTAAAAGTAAATACAGCGAAACCAGCATTTTATATCTTGTTCTCTAATATGCGCTATGTCTATATGTTTACTTGGGTTCATGGTATTTTCTGTACAGTGTTCCCCTGAAAAATATGTGCAAACCAGTATAAAATAAAATATATCACTCTTGATACTAGTAAATGACAAAAAAAACCCCTCAGAATCTTTCCGTTGTTGTCTCCTAAACAAGACATATCAGCTGCAGTATCTACTGACAAGTTAAACTTAACTCAAGAAATCTAAAAAGTTCAAAAAATAGCCTAAAAAATGCCTATACCATGTTTTGAAGACAGAAAAAGATTAAGGCAGTGAGGAATTGGGAAAAACAAGGAAAACAGGCACTGAATTCCCTGCCCACTTCATGCTTAGAGTTGCACTTTCAATCTATAATATCAGCATAATTTTTCAGTAAGTGCTGCTGGTTACACTGACACAAAAAAGAAATGTGAAGACACAGGACTTCTATTTAATTTGTTTTTCACACAAACATGCAAATGTTTGATTATTCATTTCTTTTATCTTTGCCTGGCAGTGGGAAATCGTTATCAGTAGAGAACAGCACCCAAATTATAGGGTGTGTTTGCCTCTTCCACAGTTCCATTCTATGGCAGTGAACTCCAAATCTTTCTGTTAATGACCGCAGAAGGCCAAGATTTCATCTACAAGCTCAATTGTAAAAAAGAATTGCAGGCTGAGATGGTCAGCAACACACAAGTCATTTTTCACAGATAGATAAAAATTATATAAATTCAACATAAATATATCCACCCTCCTGTCAGGGAGTTGTAGAGAGCAACACGGTCCCCACTGAGCCTCTTTTTCTCCAGGCTGAGCCTCGGCTGCTCCTTATCAGACTTGTGCTCCAGACAGCTTAAAATCGTAATTAAATTGATAGAAGGAGGGGAAAACACACGAAAATGGAACAAAAAAGGCTTTAAATTGAAGAGACTTTAGGTCATTGCTGCCTGACTGGTCAGGGAAAGTGAACATTGGGATGAGAATGATGTTGATAACAAACTGATGTTTTAGTTCTTACTGAGCAGTGTTTGCACTGAGTCAAGGACGTTCCAGCTCCTCACACCGCCCTGCCAGAGCTGGCTGGGGGCACAAGAAGCTGGGAGGGGGCACAGCCAGGACAGGCTGACTCCAGCTGTCCAAAGGGATATTCCAGACCCCATGGCATCATGCTGAGCAGTAAAACTGGGGGGAGTCAACCAGGGCACTGCGATTGCTGCTCAGGGACTGGCTGGGCATCGGTCAGCAGTGGTGAAATAGCCCATTGTGCATCACTGCTTTTGTATATTCTTTATCATCACTATTATTATTATTATTATTATTATTATTATTATTATTATTATTATTTTCCCTTCCATTTCTGTCCTGCTAAACTGACTTTATCTTAACCCATGATTTTTAATTTTTTTCCGATTCTGTCCCCCATCCCACTGGGGAGGAGTGAGGGAGCAGCTTTGGGGTGTTATAAATCACAACAACATCCTATCCCTCCTGGCATTCTCTAATTCCCTTTGGTGCACTGAGAAAAGGCAGGAGCCCCCTTCAGCTTCTGGTTCAAGCACCTCACCATCACCTTGTACAGCAGAAGAGGACCAGACAGACAGGAAATGGCTCAGAGGTCCCTTTTATCATTCTCTTGCTCTGCCAAATCACTGATTAGCTACTTGCAGACAATAACAGAAGATTTTGTTGCCAAGGTGACCTCATTTCTGAGAACCCAGATCTCTTCCCGGGTGATTACACTTCCATGCTAGAGCCCTGAAGGAAAAAAAATCCTCAGTGCTTGTATTTATTTTAATCTCTGCACTCATCTCTAATTTTTAAAGGAGAAATTAGTTACACATTAAAAAAATTGAGTTAGTGGCTCATTAAAGACAAGCAGAATCTAAATGTCCCACTAAATTTCTAATGGGCAGGCAGATATTCCCAAACTTGTGTGGTGTAAAGACAAGACTGTGAGCAACATATCAGTCACGTCCTGCTGAATGTCTCTTACCCTCACCTTGGTGAAGGCACAGAACAAAGGAACAATTCCTCTGACTTTCCCACTTTCCAATTTATCTATTAAATAAACGTCATCATTATGCCTTCAACACTCACCTGAAGTGCTCAGCAGACTGCAAAAAAATTAGTGTCTTAACACAGAGTGAAAAGCATTGTAAACACATTGAGATCCACACAAGGAAACTTGATTTTCCACAAAGCCCAAGGAGAAAAGAAGCAAACAGAGAAGTTGAGATTTCTCTTCCCATACTGATTATGGATTTAAAAGGTTCTCCCAGAATCTAGAGCACAATATTCATTTTATCTCTATAAGTATTTACAACTCTGTGAAACACTTGGCTTTTTAAGTAACAATTAAGAATTCAACACATACAGAAAAAGAAAATAGAAGACTAAAATATGTTAACAAACAAGCAGATTGTGCTAGATACTACTCCCAAACACACATAAATTTTACTGAATTAAATTAGTCTCAATACACCAGTGAAAGGTACTTTCAAACCCCCCAAAACTGTTGGGTTCCTGGATGGCAAATGAACTGCACGCAGGGAAGGCTGGGATTCAGATCCTCTCTAACTTTTCCCCCTCCTGGCCACATTTCAGGGGTGAGAGGGAGAGGGGAGCAATTAAATTCCAATTCTAATGATCAGCCACATCCTCACCCTCCCAAAAAGGAAAAGTGAGTGGAACAACGAAGCACAGGAGCTCCTGCTTAGGCCTGGACTGGCAAAAAATGCCTTTTGGAATGAAAACAGAACTTATGAGCACAGGAAGTTCTTATTCCTATGCATTATTTGAAAATCAATGTTCTATTCAAAAACATGGCTCCAGCTAAATCTTATCAGTGGGGCTTGTCACACAGGACAGAAGCAGCACAACCGGATTATTTCTATCATACATCCCTGCATGTATTCTAAAACGTGTTAATTCTCGTCCTTGCATGGAACATGAGACCTCTCAGAATCTCCAACACGGGATCAAGATTTCAGGATTTTTCTCTTCCTAAATGAACCTTTACAATATTAATATTTAAATTATTAACTACTAAGAGTGTCTCCTTTATTAATTGAACACCCATTGGTAAAGAAGTCCATAAATACTAACACCACAATATAAAGTTGTATTACCGTGGTTTTCTCTGTGAAACTAAAAATGGTGACAGCCTAATGACATGCGTGATTCCATAGTAAAATATCATTAAATTAGCTTCAGCAAAATATTTTAAATACTCAAATATGAGTTGTTTTCTTCACCAAAATTACACTCTTGCCAATGCCACCTAAGTATCACAGCCACATATCCAGACTAGATGGGGCTCTTTAAAACCCCACTAATTTTAAACTGGAATTCTGTTAAAAATTTTTTTTTTTAAAAAAGGCTTATATCACAAAATTGAAAAAAAAAGCCTATATCCTCATAAATCACATTTTCATCATCCGAACCCAGTTATGTGACACAAAATGTGTTTTAATTTGATTAACTGAAAACACAGCTCACAAGTGCTGTTCCAGAATTCCAAGAACATTCATGAAAAACAAGCAACAGAAATTTAAAGGTAAGTCTTTGACTCATAAATTAGCACAACCACAAATGCAAATCACTGTTTTACATATTTGCTAAACAAATACAGACACTGAGGAATCTGCAGCATTCACAGGGACTCTCCATTTATTCCCTAAATCACAGAAGCCCCTCATTAGTCTTTTACCTCATGAAAGATTTGCAGAACATCATTTCAGCCAGAATATGCATAAATAAACCTTGCTATTGGAAATGAGAACTGGCAAAGAATTTATCTGCAAGTGTCCTGAAATTATAGTGACACAGGTAACAGAAGTTAATTACGTTACTTTCTTGGCTTGTGGCCTTCAAGCTTCCAGTTGAGCCAATTTATTTGCAAACTGCAATCCTGTATTTGGGCAGGAACACAGATCTATTGATAACTTAGAAGTAATTACAAATTGACAGGGAAAGTTTGCAAGTGTGCTTGGGCCTCATTTACACATATTATTTTGTCTCCTAACGTGCAAAAGCAAAATTATTCTGAAAAGAAGTGACAGAAGAAATGTAACTCGGGTTAAAAAAAAACCAAACAAAAATCTAAAAAATCTAATCTAAAAAAAGTATCTCAAAAAGGTCTAATAAGCACTTTAAACATGATTTTTTTATTGCATATTTCCACCATTTTTGTTCTTTTCCTCTGTAAATGATTTAAAATAGAAAAATAAATTCCCAGGTAGGTGATGAATGCAAGCGGAGGCGAATGTAAGACCATTAAGCTCCAATGTAAATTCTACTCGTGTTAACTTTGAGTTAACATATCATAAATATTAATTCCCAACTTCTCAACAGTACATTTTAATTATTGGTATCCTACAAAAAGACTCAAATAAATTTTTGAGGAGCAGAGAATAGAATGATGACCTACCGCATCTAGTTCTGCCTGGAAATTCCTGATTGGCTTCAGCAATTTAAGCCTCTCTGATAAAATACATAAAGTCACCATATAGAAAAAGAGAGAGTAATTCAATGTGGTCAAGTAAATAATGATTTTCAAGAAAAAAACACAAAAAGAGGATATTTTATTGATTTTTTTTCTTAATCATATGTATATTATCCTGAAATACAATTCGCTTGTAGAATTCAGGGCTCTCACAAAGAACCAATGCACATTTCTTCGTTACTGAATTTACTTCAAAAAGTTCTAACACACAGCTTACAGCCAGTGTATTAAAGATCATTTTTAATTTTCCTAATTTCAGAAAAAAAGCAAGACACTGACACTGTGGCCCTTCTCCGTTCTATTAAGCAGCAAAAATTACCCAATTTTTAGCTTAAAAATTTGCACAGGCATACAGGGATTGATTGGGAATTATGCATCCCTTCACCCCATCCTTCTACAAGAAATCATTACCCATTTTTAACTAACATTCTATTTTTCTGTTTCTGCACCACCTGACAGGAGTATTAGTTCCATCCCACTCTGTGAAATGCCAGGAAGACAAACATCTGTCAGCTGGAAATGGACAGGAGCTCAGGATGTCAAATGGGCTGTCACTGTGCCCAAACTCTCTTAAATATCATAGAATCATAAAATAACTCAGTCTGGAAAAGACTTCACCAAGAGGTCACGAAGTCCAATCACCTGCTCCAAGCAGGGTCAGCTGGGAGGTCAAAACAGAGCTCAGAGCTTTATCCAGGCAGGTCTTGAAAAGCCCCACAGATGGAGACTGAACCTGTTCCAATGCCTGACTCTGATCTTGGAGAAAAACTGATAGTCTTTTTAAATGCTCAAACCCTTCACTACAGGGTAGTTTCCCATATTTCCTCGGACTTCCCTGCTAAGAGTTCACTGGAAGTTACAAGTGCTAGTTAGGAACTCAGGAAGGAAACCACCAACTGGAAGATGAACCCTTCCAGTTAGATGTAGTAGAACCCTTCAGTAAGATGTAGAGACTTCCTTAGGGGCTGTCCTGCATCCTCTTCCTCCATTTCATGAGCGAAGTCCAAGGCACTTCTGGCTACAACAGTTCCTTGTATCAGGACAACCAGGAATGTAATGTTTATGTCACGTAAACTCACACGTCCTTTAGCCAACCCAGTACAACGACAATAGTGATGAAAACCAGATACTGATTTCCATGCCCTCACCACCCCACAACGCTCTCCATCCACAGAAAAGTGTTTTAAAAGAACTCACTGAAAATCACAGAATGCCAGAATTTGGGTTGGAAGGGACCTTAAGGATGATGCAGTCCCATCCCCTGCCATGGGCAGGGACACCTTCCATTATCCCAGGTTGCTCCAAGCCCCATCCAGCCTGGCCTTGGACACTTCCAGGGATCCAGGGGCAGCCCCAGATTCTCTGGGCAATCTGTGCCAGGGCCTCACCACTGTCACAGAAAAGAATTTCTTTCCTCTCCAGCCTTCCTGTAGGCCCCTTAGGTACTGGAATTTTTTTTAAGTTTTAAAAAGGACAGGAAAAAAACATGCTTTCCCAACAGACATGACCCACTTCTGCACCTTTATTTATTTAAGAAAATAAATATACCAAAATAGGAAGAAATATTAGTTCTAGAAGGTAAAGAAAAACTGAAAATATTTAGAAGTCCCCCAAAACCAAAAAATTTAGGATATGAGGAAAATAACAAAAATTGAGACCATCATAAATCAAAACCAGATCAGTTTATAACTTGTTTCAACTATGTTTTTTACCATTCCTCTCAGAGAAATGGGATCACAGGTGCCAGACACATTTTAATATCATAAAGTGACAGGTGAAGGTTGCATTTCATATCCCAGTGTCAGGCTCCTTCTGCTCCCTTCCAGCTGAGGTCTTCACGCATTATGTTCCAGGTAAATCTTGTCAGTTATGTGTCAGGAAATTTGGAAAGGAGACAAGGAAATGAAAATGACTCCAGTAAGAGTAATACAGACATCAAGATCAAAATGAAAATGCTAAGAATTGTTCTGAATTCTTAATAACTCCTTCGAAAAGGTCATTTAGCAGCTCTGCCTTTAGGTCCTTCTTCCATAAAGGAGAAATGAATGAAGTAAAACAGGTAAATTTTACTACTTTATTTCCCCAAAACTTAATCAATTAGCTAAAATACCATGAAAAATATCCTGTTTTGCCTCTCTTTTAATCAAGGTTTGCAGCTCACAGAAAGCTGGGAAAAAATGCTGAGAACCTGAAGCAAAGAATTGGGCACTGTAACCATCCATATATTTGGCGTGAAGTCCAATCCTTTAGGAACTCGGGAGTAAGTATTCCTTCTGCAGTAGGCTATGAGAACCCCACAAAGGATGGAAGTTTCTCCCTTTGGATTCACAAAATCCAGCTACAGCCATCCTTAGCAAAATGCCATTAATCCAATGAGCCATAATTAATACCTTTGCAAAAGCTTTTGGTATCAGCAAAACAATGAAAGCAAAATTTGCAACTCAAGTGATGATTTGGATGTCCAGATTTAAATAATGATCTACTTCCACCTGGTATTCAGACAAAAGGTCAATAAAAAAGCCACAGGTCTCTCCTCCCCCTGTTGTTGTCCTGGAAGATCAGGCTGTTGGTCATGGGGGAACACTGTGTTTAAAGAGGAGCAATGATGAACCTGAGAAAAGACAGCAATTTTTCTTTTCTTTGAAAAAAACAATTAAACAAAACAAGAAACATCTCTAGCTCTCAGGTTGCTGATGTTTCAGTCAGTGATCGAAATTAACAGGATGAATTTCCTATGCAAAGTGATTCTTAATGTTTCTTATATGTGTAGTACTTCAAAGTCTTGAAAAATCCAGATAAACTGTGTCTGTGTCCAGTGTCCAGACTTACATTTTCCCAACAAAGGGTTGTGTTGTGTTTTGGGGTTGTTTTTTTTTTATGTCTTTCACCACAAATGTGAAGATATTTAAGAAACTTTGTTAAATATTTTGCAGAATACAAATTTCACAATGGCATGGTTGGAGATGTACTTATTTTAGGAACATCTTGTTGCAAATCCAAGAGAAATCAGGTTATCTGGTTGTTAGCTGATATACAAGAAGTATTGCTACAACAAATACCTACTTTTTATTTATAGCTCGTTGTAATAGAACATTATAAAACTAGAAAACAGGTTTGTGTTCTGTTCTTGATGGACATCACTGCTTTATTACTGAAGATAGATTTAATTTCATTTCCATCAGCTGGTGTTGCACTTCAGTTATTATGGTTCCAATGGGTGGAATGAAATGTCACTGCTCTGCAATGCGAGAGTCAGGAACAACATTATAAAATCAATACTGTGGTCAGGCTATTTTGGCATTCATAAGACTTATGGGTTACTTTATAAAACTCGTGTTTAACTGCGTTAAGGTCTCTTTCCTTACATCCTCTAGTTTTCAATTTTCTATGATATTGAAAAACTTCAACCGCACAACACAAATTCTCCACGTTTGGCTCTATCCAGTGCTAGTTCCACACAGAAAATCTGACAGCTATTGCCTTTTATGATGAGCAAGACCAAAGATGCAGAAAACAGCAAGTTTTACTCAATTTAAGCCCTCTACTATGTATTGCTGAAAGCTCCCTTCTTTCCTTTCATTGGATTCTTCTTTGGGTTCAATACTGCCAGTCAACCGGGGACTCAAGCAGTGCTTGAATGGTTGTGAAAATGATCCAGCCTACGCAAGGCTCCATCTGAAATCAAGCCATAATGTCTTCTTCAGCAAGCTCCCCGTGCTGAAAGCTGGAAATTTGGAATAGCTCAGCTCTGCTGATGATCAGGCAGCACAGTCAGGGACACAGTTGTGGCTTGGAAGAGACGATGCATGGCTCAAGCATTGCAGCTGGGCAATGAAAAGGTTCCCATTTACGCACAGACAGTGGAAATGTTTTGCTCCTTAAGCTCCAAAATATGCAAACTGGCAGGTTCTTCCCTGCCAAGGCAAAAGTTATTTGGGATGTGCCTGAACAAATATCAGCCTTAAAGTGAATAAATATGATGTACATAATTCAAGTCACATACTCATTATCCAATGAGCTCATGAAAGCTCCTTGAAGTGTATGTACTTGCTACCTTTATTAATACAGATTTTAGAGCAATGTATTTCACTGAAGTGTTGGGCAGAAGTGGTTACTCTCTTCCAGACCTATCAGTTAACAAAGACATCAGCAATAGCAAATGGACCTCAGGCTGAAAGAAAACAAACTAACATGGCTGTACAGCCTGGAGAAGAGAAGGCTCCAGGTAGAACCATTCAGCACCTTCCAGTGCCTAAAGGGGCTCCAAGAGAGCTGGAGAGGGACTTTGGACAAGGGCCTGGAGTGACAGGACCAGGGGGAATGGCTTTAAAATGAAAGAGTTCAGGTTTAGATAAGAAATTAGGAAGAAATTCTTCTGTGTGAGGTTGGTGAGGCCCTGGCACAGGTTGCCCAGAGAAGCTGTGGCTGTGCCTGGATCCCTGGCAGTGTTGGAGGCCAGGCTGGACAGGGCTTGGAGCAACTGGGATAGTGGAAGGTGTCCCTGTCCATGGCAGAAGGTGGAATGAGATGGCCTTTAACATCCTTCTAACCCAAACCATTCGGATTCGATGGTCTGTGACTCTGTGTGTGTGCTCTGTGCTGGTGCCAGGGAGAGGGAACTGCAGGGACATGGCACCACCCGTTACTGGAATGCACACACAGACAGACAAATCCAACCCAAAGAGCTCCTGCCAGCAGAGCTCAACCAGTCCCAGGTTATTACTCTGATTGTTTCTCTCTAAAGCACAACTACCAATATTAATATCGTGTCTACTACATTTTAATGATGTTGTCATGGAGAAAAAGTTTGGTGTGTGTCATTGTCAATTTGGGGGAAGAGGCAGAAGCCACGTTTTGACATAATAGACATGAACAGCAGAGAAATCTCTTTTAATTGCTGTGCTTTCTTGCTCCTTGTTTTCTTAGATCCACCCTGTAATGAACGTACAATTTTAATCAAAGCTCATTAAAGAAATATTGCTCCTTTTCTCTCATCAACAAAATAAAAAATTACACCAGACAGTGAGAAGTTATTGCAATGACTGCAATGCTGAGAGTCTTCTAAATCTATTTTAGTATGTTTTGAAAAGATACTTCTTCTTTAAGCACGGTCAGTGAGGCTGTAAAGCCGCACTTCACACCATCACTCCACTGTGCCTTAGATCTGGGCACGCAGATCAGTACCCAGACACCTGTACTATCAGCTAAATGTTAATGTATTCTGTCAAAACCAGATTACCTTCCCCACTAAATTATTCAATGTCATTATCCAACTCGGCCATCTGCAATACTAATGCCTTGTGTTCGAATACCCGGAGTGCCTGCTGTATTATTTTTGTTTTACATTCCTACATAAATCCGTTAAACTCAATATGTTACAGCGAATCCAAAAAATCAAATGCAATCTGCTGGGCTATAAAACACCAGTTACTGAAAATCGAAAGGTTTATTATAGTAACAATTCAAGGAGTCACTGAGCAGTCTGGGTGGGCTGAAGGTCGAATCACATGCTAAGGAATGAGTTAGATAACCCATGCTGAACAACAAGGTGTGTGTTTACTATACATAGCATGGCCTTGAACCCATTCGTGTATTTCATATCTAATAAAAATCTGAACAGTTGGTCTGATTGGATTTTAAGTGATGCAAATTTGGAAATCAAATAGGCAGACTCCCTTTAGACTTGGTCTATTTAAACCATAATTGTAAAGAACTGCAAATTACATTTACGACGCTGTGGAATTCTCAAGGGATTCCGTAAGAATTTTACCGTAGGAAAAGTATTCATCATGTTAAACTTGTTATTAACAAATAAAAATGTACACAGTGTGTGATGCTCTCTCACTTTGGTATTGCCATTTTGCTTACAAGTGTAACCACTCTTCAGTGAACGGAATGCTCTTTAGTTTTCATAGCCATTTAATTATACACTTTGACAAAACCCAGCTATATTATTGTCATTCTGTTAGTCTGGCAACACTAAGTAAAGAGATAAAATACCACTTACGTTTCCCAGACTACAGATTAAGGTGTGATTTGGAGACCAGATTCCCATTCTCAATTATAAAGCAGAAGTTTCATCATCACAAATAAGTCTTGAAAGCAATGATGGACTTGAATAACTTTCTCCCTGATACTTAACACTCAGGAAGAGACTTAATTTGCCTTTGGTTAAGAGAGACAGAAGCTGAAAATGTGACATACACACCCTCTCCCCAATACATTGCTAAATGGGAACGCATAGAAATCAGGATAAAAGAAAAAAAACTTTCTTTTTTCCTGTTATTAGTGTCTCCACAAGAAAATGACCCATGTCCTAGTTCTAGAGGCAGGAGATTTATGAGCACTGGCAAATCACAGCAGTGTTAACATTTCTGTGCACTTGCACATCCAAAATGCATTTACTCTGCTCATTATTTGATACTGATTTTATTCCTCCTCTCTGGAAGGAGTGTATTTTGGCACTGATTCTGACCTGTCTTAGAGGAAAACCCTTTCACTGAAGTAAAGCTTTACTGTACATTTTATAATATTTTGTGACCAAAAAGAAGTGCATTGGCAGCATCTTCATTTCTACCACACAGTGCAGCCACCCTGAAGATGCTGCACCACGTAGGGATTTTTTTGTTATCAGGTTTGTTCAAAAAGCACACAGTCAGAGTAAAGGATTCCAGATCATCCCCTCTACAGATCTTCACAGCTAATTTTAGGCAGACTTTCCCCAGTAGGAATTCCCGCTGCTTTGGAAGCTACTGGTGCTAGTGAGAGGCAGGTACAGCTGGAAAATTGTAGGAGGTGGAAATAAAATCTCAATGTATTTGGCTTGATACATTTCAAATGATGCAGCACATTCAGTTTTGTTTCAGTATTTGAAAAGTAAATGACTGCAGGTCAAAAGTGTATCATGTCTACAAAATGTGGTTCAAAAAGGTTTTACCAAAGTATAAAAGTTTTCACAATTCTCCTTTATTTACTGACTCCATTTCTCCCCTTCCTAATTTAACCTGGACTAAGCATCTTGCAAAACTCGAGAGAAAAAAAAGAGTTAAAAATAAAAGGACAACTGGGTCAAAATGATGCAAAAATAACTATTCTAGAGGCCTGTGTAAATCTCCTAAAATCTTAAATGCTCTACAGGCTGTTTAAGTAAGGATCTGGATTATTCACTTTTAAACAGTAAATATCACCTTTGGTTCAGGAACTCCCTGAACTATAAGTTGCTGGAGGCTAAGATAATAAATTTTGCAAAGAGGAATCACAATCACAGCATGTTTGCCAGGTTCTTATACTCTTCTTGAGTCATCTCCCGCGACTATTATCAGAGATAAGATACTAGGCCAGATAAAGCTTTATTCTGAGCCCTTTTATGTTCTTATTCCCCCAAATATAACCACCTTCTTTGAAGATAAAACCAATTCTCAGCGCTAAGAACCTATACACAATTATCTAACATCACTGAGACAAATTCCCAGAAGATATGAGCAAATCATCACATGAAGTTATTCACAGTAACAGACAATTTGTTGCACCCAAATCTCACTGAAATGTGCGATTGCTGAAAGGACCATGGCTATTTATCGGCACAATGTGTTTCAAACACACTTGCAAAACCATTTTGCTGATGTTACCCTTCACAAACTGCCCTCTAAAAACCCTTCTCTTTTTGGTTGTTGTCTACATAGATTTTTATGTCATTTCCAAGCTTCCCTTGTGTATGATTGAGTCATAGTAAGAGAAAAGCATTCCAAGAAAACAATCCAGGGCACTTAGAATTCAATATATCTTGAGGGCAGCAATCTTAGGGGTATCCATGAGTGCAGTAATGATGCATAGGAAAGGACTTTGCACATAAGATGGAGAAAAGCAAAGCCGTTTATTGCGCAGTCAGACGTCCTTAAATCCCAGCACCCAACAGGATATCCCATCATATAAACAGGAAAGATGTTCCCCACAGTGTCCCCCAATCACCTGGGGCATCGCACAGATTTTACCTATGATGGTAATAGGCAAACAATGCCCTATAAGGCCACAAACTACAATGAACACTTCTCCTAGGCCCAGTCTGTCCATAAACACACAATCCTCTCTCAGTCCGTCCCCGGTGACCTGGATGCACTCCCAGGGTCACCTCTGGGCCCAGGATAGAGGCCCTCTCTCTGATCCTCAGGGCCCATCTCTCTACCACCACCCAATGCACTCCAACATAGCAGGACCCGGTTCCTCACTTACATGCCTGAGTGATATGAATCCAGGATCAAATGAGCAACCGTTCCTCATCCTGTGCACCTGAAACATCCTCAATTCATAAAGACAAGCAAAAATTCTATAAAAAAATTATATTAGAAAGCAAATAACAGAGTCACAGAGTGGTTTGGGTTGGAAAGGGGCATCTAGTCCAACTCTTGCCATGGGCAGGGACACCTTTCACTAGGCCAGGTTGCTCCAAGCCCTGTCCAACCTGGCATTGGACACTTCCAGAAATGGGGCATATCATTCTTGCACTATCACCTGTGCCAAATCACTGTACTTTTGCATTTCTTGTGTACTTCTATACATGCTCAGAGGCAATGAGTTGAATTATCTACTGGAACAAAATCCAACAACAGGCAAAGACTGTCACAATAACTTCCTACCCACAAGAGTTTCTAGGGATGACAGTATTTACCAGATACACTGCAAATCAGAAAAAATATTAGAAATGGATATAAAACCCTAAGAAGTCTATTTATCAGCCATTTATCTTCTAAGGCAAAACAGTGTGTATAGAGTTCTAGAAGAAGCTGTCCCCCTCTCTCCTGTCTGTAAGAAAAAAAGAAAAAGACCAGAAAAGCAAAGCTATTTACCTAAAAATCTAAATCACCCTAATGCAGTTAGACTACTGTGGGCTTGGCCATCTGGCTTAGAGGCTCATTAGTAAAGAAATGACCCCGTCACATAAAACACAGTGGGGTCATTCCAAGCTAATGAGCCTTCAAGTTTTATTGTTTTGTACACACAAATGCTTGGATGTAAATCTACTTGGGAAGCCTGGCCTTACACACTCCAAATCAGGTACACCTGTAATTGATTCACTCACTTCTTTATTTAGTTACAGTGAAAGGACAGAAAACAAAATAGGAAGGAAATGAAAAGTCTCTGTATTTCTGCTTCAAAATGTATTTCAGTACTTAAACCATTATATGAACTTGATTTATTTTTTAAAAAAATCTGATTTCATCATTTAAATTAAAATTCACCCTGACAAAAGGTTAACGATTGAGCATTTGGAAGGATCATGTGACAGCTCTCCCAGCAGAACACACCAGGATGAACCAGACCCCGTAATATACAAAGGAGTTTTAAACCTTGTGAGTTAACCTTACTGCCTTTCCTGGGGATATTGAGATACTGAAATCAGGCACCTTATATTCCCAACTGAATCCCTTACAAATACGTGTAAGGATGAACAACCTTCCCTGACAGCCACAGGATTTGCCTCCACATCCTCATCCTATAAGCAGAAATCAGAAGTACTGCATGAGGCACAATGCTCACCTACCCAGACAGAAGAAAAAGACACAATTTTCTATTGAACAGATGGATTTGCAACAGACATCAACAACAAAAAATTCCTTCTCCCACTTCCTTTCTCTTTTTTTTTTTTTCTGTTTTCTTTTTTTAAATTTATTTAGGAAATAATTAAAAAAAAAAGTTTACTCTTATGTACTATTACGGCATGTTAGCCATTACCCTGACCCCGGTTCTAACATATGCAATAAATTATTTAAGTTTGCCTTGCAAGGCCTTTAGTCATTAGACCTATTGTTCAGCTTCAAATGATAAAAAATGTGTTTAAAAATAAAATAATGGAATAACAAATGAGTTCAAGTGCTTGAAAGTTTGTAACTTTTTAAAAATTCTAATAATCTGATTGTGTCCATGTGGAGGACAAAAGGAAGTTACAAGAAAAATGATCATTCATCCAATAAAAATTAAAATTCCACTGAGCAAAATCATCATAAGCTAATTCACGGAAAAAAGAAATACACAAGCAAATGGTTTGGCCATTTGACATCCCAGCAGCTTCTGTTCTGCTCTAGCAGAAACAAAACCCCCACCATTCAATAATCTCAGGAAATTCCCTGGGTAAATGGTCCCACAGCTTGGGAAAACTCAGCTTTGGGCTTTTTGTCTCCTTCCCCTCCAAAATGCTATAATAAAACCCAACTAATGTGATTTTCCCCAGCTTCCTGGGTCTAAGGGGTTCCAGGTAAGGGGGTGATGTCATTCTGTGATTACGTCTCTTTCCAGCAAGAGCTCGCACAGGGTTTAGTGCAACGGCTTAAGAGCACCAAAGGTTTCATGACATTAATAGTCTCTGGTTAATTCTACCTTATCTACTTGCTCAGCTTACCCTTAAAACCCAATTAAAATGTAATTCATCTGATCCCAGGATTCAAGGGCATCCCTGGCAATGCATTTGACAGCCTCAAAGTAGCTCCACTATTACACATCGTGCCCCGAGGTACTTTAGAGTATTTCACAAAGAGCTCAGCCACTGGCCAGCTCAGAGCTATAGAACTGGATTTTAGGGATCTCAGTAAACTGAAATGTATAAATTTCATTGCAGCTTTAATGCATAATTACAGTTATGATGCATCTGTCTGTGCTGCCATTCTCTTTGTGTTGTTCTTTCTTTTTAAATAAATGCAAGAATTGGACACGGCAACAGTCAATCTGACAAAGATATAAAAATCCTATATAATACAGGTATTGTGAAAATGTGAGGTCGTTATGTTACCCTAAACTTAAACACAATTTACTTTATAAAGCAGATAAGCTTAAAGCTTCAGTACAGAATCACAGAATAGCTTGGGCTGGACAGGATATTAATGATCATCAAGTTCCAACCCCTTCATATGGGCAGGGAGGCAAATTAATTGACAAATTATAGGCAAATTAATTTCACAAAATGCTTCATTTCCTTCTGTTGTACCCAAATGCAATCTAAAATATTGTAAACAGTCGCAATATCTGTTAAAGGGAAAGGTTTTGAAAAAGTTTCCAAATACTATGAAAATTGAATTGATACTTCAAATTCAAAAAATAACCCAATCCAAAAGGAAAATTGTTTATTCCTGCAGCTCGGCCACCTTAAAAAATATCAAAAAACAATCCTCCTACTCTTACTAAGCAAGTTTTCTGGGAACTGATTACCGCAGAGACCTTTTCTGTCTTCCATTCCTCAAGTGAAAATATAAAAACAAACTCCCTGTGCTCCCAACATCTGGCTAATACATAACTCTGGAAAAAGCAACAAGTTACTGTGTCAGAAGACGTGATGCCCTTGCATTTCCATTGAATTCTGGAAGTCGTAAGATAATTTCCCAGGTCAAACATCAGACCCCACCAAACGCTGATATATCTGATTTCACATTATCATACATTTCACTGCTGTAGCAACTTGGAAATGATTCTGTATTAGAATGCACGTGTTCTTGAGCTCTGCATCATGTACCTACAGCTGAAATAATTTACAAAAATATGCAAGTAGAATTTATCACCTCATTCCTGACAGTTCATCCACTTAATATTAATTTGATTAAAATACATTCTTTTTTTCCCAAACAACTTTTTGAACCTATTTGTTTCTAAGACCCCATAGCTACTAACAAGGTATCATCTTCTCCTTGTGTACTATTACATTTTCTTGGATTCCAGCTGTACCATATCAGCATGCAGATCTTTAGTGATGCACAAAACATTTCTGATGTGCAAGCATGCCCTCTTCTGGATATCCAGCACCATCATTTCAGCTGAAAATTCCCTAAATTACAGTGAATTCCTCCAACACGGACTTGCAGAGCTTTGCTCTCATTTGTAAAAACATTCCTGGTGTAAACAAACAAAAATAATCCAAACCAATGCAGGATTCATAAACTGCAGCTTTACACACAACTGTCATATTTTCTGTAGTTTAGATTGCTAATGGCACTGTAAATACTGCAGTGACATTACTAAAAGGAAAAGAGTTTTGACCTTTCCTGAATTGAAGTGCATCCTTGACTATCCATATGCTGATCTAATGATGTGTCACTTTTGCCTCAGTTTTCAGTGCAACAGGAAAACCAAAGCCATTCAGTATTTGCCCAGTTATAGTAAAAATTCAGTCTATCTGCTGAGGGGATTCAGGTAGTCTTTAAAGAAAATAAATCAAAAAGAGAGAAATGTCATGTCTTTGAAAATACAGACATTTTGCACCCCCTTCAACAGCCAAACACCACAATTATACAATTGCTGAAGGATTTTTAATGTGCAATAGAAGATGTTCTGTAGCCTCCATGGAGACACAATTTTTTTATGTGGTTTTCTGAAAGCTCACTAATTGCAGTAGGCCCATGCTTCTTTTATTTTGATTCATTCCAATAGTTCTATAAATGCATTGGGAATAGTTTCCTTTGCATCCAAAAGAACACAACACCCAACAATGTTAACGTGTAAATACCGAAAGTAAGATTTGGACACGAAAAGCAGATACACGCAGAGCTAATAATCATATTGTTATTGGTATAGGATAAAATGCTTACTTCTGTAAGAACACACTTTAGAGGAAAAAAAAGCAACTAAATAATTAATGCAAAATAAAATTAGTTAAATGTGAAAACCACCGCAAGAAAATGCAATTTTGGGGGGTTGGTATGATTTGACTTTGGTTGGGTTTTTTTCAAAAAAACAACACATTTTTATTTTCTCTGAATACTCTTAAGTTTAAAATTAGCAAATACACTGATAAAGTACCAACAAGTACAGTCAGACCTTCTGTATGCATGCATACATATACGAGATAACACAATGAGGAATAACAAATACACTTGTCAAGAAAAGCAAGCTTCCTGAGTATTGATGAACTCGAAGTCCACTTAATAAATCCTTTATTCCCAACTATGTCACATAAGAAATAAATAGAATATTTTATAGGAAGGCAGTTTGGGTTATTGGTCAAAAACAATAAAAAAAAGCATCAAAGTTAAATCCCACACCATCTTGTGTCACCAAGTTGTGCCACTTCATTCTGTTGTGTGTCGGTTTTGTCCCAGTTTTCAGTTTAATGGACAAACCAAACCCAAACACCACGATTATACAATTAATGCAGGATTTTTTAAAGTGGAAATGGCAAGGCATTCGAACTTTAATGAATTAAGACTGACATAACCTCAATTTTAACGCTGGAGTAACAGTGGCCCAGGCAGACTAAGCTCTACAGGAACCAAGAAAATCAGGTTTGTATTTACTGTCAGTCTAGAAAATTTCCATGCAAATTTGGAGGGAAGTATCTTGTTAGAAACATCACTCAACCTAATATGCCAATTCAGCCTTAGACTCCATAAACCTCCTTTGATTTATTTACATTTTAACATGACAAACAACACTTTCATAATGACACAGCGCGGTCCGCCTTTAAAGACAAAGAGCAGAAAGGAGGCAAAATGTTCTCTGGTTGATACCACCAAGGAAAATCCAGCACTGTAGTTCAGGAACAGCATTTCCTCACAGAAATACCAAAATCACAGAATCAGTAAGACACTTGGTGATGAACGAGATAAGGAAAGAGTCACCCTGTGAGGCAGGAACTGTCTCCTTGTCCTTATCAGTGAGCTCAGCTGTGATAACTCCCCTGCCCAGGAGGTACCAGGACATTCACACGTGGCCTGCAGGTGTTCACTCTCCTGATGGGCCATGATGGGCCACGATGGGCCCAGCTGCACTGATGTGATGGGCAGCTGTATCGACTTAGAAGGTGTCAAAGACTCCAGAAGTGTCCCTGATCCACAACATGACAGCATCCAGCTGAAACGCCCCGCCCCAGGAGAGGTACCTGGGTGTTCCTACCTGAACCTAAGTGAATATAAACCCAATAGATAGGGTGGCCTATGGCTTTCTTCTACTATTTAGTGGGTCCAGCCTATGGCCATGATTTTGACCAACTGACACTGAAGTTGCAATGACCAAGTCTCATTGTGAAGCCTTTGGGTGGTGAGATATTTTTATTCTTATCCTTTCCTTCTCTTTCTTATGCATTTTCTTAAGTGATTGTCATGCTTTTATATTGCCATATTGCTAAAGATAACAACCAAAATGCCCTCATATCTGTTTACCTCTGCAACCAAATTATTCTGCAACAAACCCTACACATATATATTTACAAAAAACACTCATTCAGGGTTGCTTCACCCTGATCCACCCCAAAGGATTTATTAACAAGAACCTGGGTTACCCTCGCCTTTCAGAGTGGATTGTAACAGGTAGTTGTAAAGAGTGAATGACTTCAGCAAATTTAAAACTCTACCCATCCCAACAGGAATGTGTAAGCCTGAAATCACCAGAACCTGAAATGAGGACAACTTTTTAGGATATTTGTCATTTCCAAGTCATGAAATTTCATTTTCTCTGAGCTTTTTTGTTTCTGATTGCAAACACCAGTCTGGTTCTCTAGATCCGATAAGAAAAACACCGTAAACTCTGAATATGGGATTACAAAACCAGGAAATTCAGTAATGAATAAATAAATCAAAAATAACCTGTGCAATTGTAAATGATGCAACATTTCTGTAAATCTACTGAAAAATAGTGGACATGCCTTAGGAGAAGGGCCTGACATCATCAAAATAGAAGAGACAGAAGGTTCCTGAAAAGTCTCAAGTCACACTGTGGGTTGCATACTTGGACAGTGGTTTATGTACAGTTATGAACAGTCAGGGCACTCAGGAGGGATGCACAAATGCATAAAACCCTAAACTGGCCAAGAAGAAATTAATAAAACATTTGGGAACACGTCCTATTCTTCCAACAATAACTACTGTGTTTCTACTTGTTTCTTTCAAGTACACAATCTGCTCTAAAAGAGCCAGGTAAATAGTAAAATAGCTCACCTCCAGCTTGAAATACAGTGGAAAGCTTTTAAACAAGCTGCTGTCCTCTAAAAATGATTCAGCCAGCCAGGAATTTGACAATGGTACTGATGGAAAAACTGCCCTGCTGAGCCAATCATGCCTGCATCAGTCGATACTGCTGCTTCAGCAGTCAATCTCTTGTCGCTCATCCCTGATTCCTCATCGTAGGACAGCTCTGGACATTCTTCTGTCTCACAACTGTAATTTACTGTTCACTGTCACCCAGATTAACCTTACACAAGTCAGCACCAGAGCTGAAACGTACACACCAATTATTGCTTATCTTAAATATGAATTCAGATGAAGCTGTTAAATGTGACAGCTGGCAGTATCTTGGGAGTTTATAGATTTTTTCAGTTGCTGTTGCGTTTTTCGTTCTCCAATCAAGCACAATAACCAGCTGTCTGCTAAGGACACTTCATCTTCACGTACTGCAGCACTCTGTTTTTCCTTTGAGTGATTCCAATTTTTTACTGATATATTTGAGAAGAGAAGCTGCCAGCAGGCTTGTGCTTTCTCATTTGTTCTTCTGATATTTTGTTGTTTCAGTAAATTCTTATAGAGAATTCTTCTCTAGAAGAAACAGGAATTAGAGCCCATAGCAACTCAAGAGTGAGTAGGTATCAGGGATGGGTAGTAACTTTAGAGAGCAAGATTTCAAAGAGCAAACATTAAGCAACATTACCCCCATGGTAAAGTAGGGTCTTCCTAGAGCACATTGCACAGGATTGCATCCAGATTGTTCTGGAATATTTCCAGTGAGGGAAACTCCATAACCTCTCTGGGAAATCTGTTCCAGTGCTCAGATGTGATCCTCAAATCTAAACACTCAATCATTAGTAGTAATACAAGGACTCCATAAAGGACTGATCATTCCACTCAAACACACAAATATTATCTGTCCCAAAAAACAATTATAATTAAAAAAAAAAAAAAAAGCTCCTCTGGAATGCTGGCAGGGACTGGGAGTAGGAACACTGGATGAGAGAGAAAGGAAGGCAGGAGAATGCAAGTTGGCTTAATAATGAGCCCAAAGGCTTTAGAAGAGAAAATCATATTTGAACCAGCTGGGAAATGCCTTTTCAAATGCAGATTTGAATTAATGCCAAGCCAGTACTGGAGTGATTACAGAGGTCTTTAACGCTCACGGCTTACTCACTTGTCAACTGCTTCCCAAATTTATCATTGATACACCCCAGCAACACAACATTCACTCTCTGGCACTGAATCTTGATGATGTCAGAGGGAATTCAAAGCATTCTTTTTTAAGCATATTTTTCTGAAGATATAATTTCCTCCCTTTCTTATGTTAATCATACATCAACACAGCAGCACCCTGAGTCTTGCTAGAAAGGGTGCCCAGCGCTGGGTTGAGTTTGGCAGTGCACTTCTGATCCAGGAGTTTAAGAGCTGGAACTCCCAGGTTCCTGGTATTTTTGCTCCCTGACAGCCTGCAACACAAATCATGAAGGATCCAGGAGAGAAAACCAGCAGGAAACTAGACCCCAATCAGAGCTAACCATCCGTTAAATTAGGCTTTCATTTAGACGAATGGAAAACAATCGCATTAGGAGCTTCTGTGGAGCTGTATTTAGGTCTTCTCTGTAGGACAGAAGTCTAGAAATGTAATTTTATTTTGAAATAAATGATGGGATTTATCACATATACGTAAGAAGCTGAAAAATACCCTACCAATTTTCTCTGAGACACTGGAATAAAAAAGTCATATGACACAGCAGACTGAGAACTTTCTCGCCTTTGCTTCCCAAAAGTAACAGATTTCAAAGTTCAGATGAGTTCACGAGAGAAATAATAGATACCATGCTGGGAAAAGATTTTGTCAAAGTTATGATAAGACAAATGAAGCAACTGCATATTTCTGGATATACAAAGAATAATGAAACAGTTTACATATCATCTCCATAGAAGTTCTTGCAGAGAACTCCCAGGGATCTCCCTTGCAGAGGGCTTATGTACTGTGAGACTCCAGTCAATGCAATAACTATGCAAATATATAATTATTCACAGAACTAGTAAAGAGCCTAGGGACTAATTAAAAATGTTATTTGACACGTAGGAAATGGAGCAAATCAACAGTTTTCTGAGGGAAGGAAGGAGAAACGAAGACACATCTCTTCTTTTGTAATAGCAAATAATACAACTGCACAAGCAGCAACATTTTTACGAACTTAAGTTGAAATCTGCCCTATCCTTCCTTCTACCTTTTCTTTTTTTTTTTCGAGATTTTTCTTTGGATGCCAACATTTTGAAAGTATCTGCTTTTTCTTAAACTCAGCCCTTTGCTTCGCCTCTTGAAGTTTTGTAAGAAACATCTCTCTGAATGAATGAAAAGGAACTATTTTAAGCTGGAGAAGGACTGAACTAATATTGACTGAACAGCACATTGCCAATACCCTGCCCTTCATTGTCTGTATCCTTTAAACATAACCACTAAATATTTACTTTGCTATATGCTTATTTGATCAACACTCATCATCCAAAAAAAATCATCATTTTTCAGGTACCATCAAACAGAAGAAACACCGAAACATGAATGTCTGATTAATTTCACAATCTCTAAAGCAAGAGCAGGACTGCAGTGGTTTAAAGCTACACAGGCAGCAGATGTTAAAGGTGTCTATCTTTGCAAATCAACCTTATTCAGACTCAGAACTGTGTCATATTTGGTGTCTGCCATTCAGTTTTATCATTTTGAAACTCATGAAAGCTTTAAAGAACTTTCCAAGTGAGATCTTTTGTTACACTGAACACGCTCAGAATTATTGAGAACCCAAGAAAATCAGGCCCCAGGTTTCAAGGAAATAGGTTTAGTACCAAAGCAAATTCTACCAGGGCAGACCAATGGATGAAATTCAATCCTTAGAGAACAGGAGCTGCATACAAGCTCGAGACCTGATCTTCTGTCCTGGCTATGGAGACTTAGTTAATACATCGGAGCAGTCTAGAGATATTTATCTTACCCCCTGTCCATATTAGATTATAACAGTTGTCATCTCAATGGCTCTTCAGCTTTCCTTGGCAGTATTGATCTGATCTCCAGTATTGATCTGGTCTCTTGACAATTATAACTGGAGCTAAAGCAACTGAGGCTCAAATGATTCAGTGAAGGAAGGAGTCTGGCAATTTGTCCTTTCCTAGAGCTTACATGACATGGAAGTGGGGCTGGCAGGTACAAGATGACCCATGGAGGATTCAAATGCCTCAGAGGGGAAGACTGAGGAATCTCTGCTCAAACAAGCCCTGGAATTTTTTAACCAGGTAGCTTAAAATGGCACCTTAAAGAACTGAATTGAGACCCCCTAGTTTACCTGTCTCTATGTACAAAAACCTAAATTTAAGCATATTAATATGTGATCTTAATCCCATCCCTTGTAACTGTTAACATCAGTTTGGAAATCATCGTTCTCAAATTCTACCACACCAGATGTGGTAAAATCAAAAGTACTGCATTTTACATAATTTAAGTATATATTCAGTTTTTATAATGTTTACTCAATAGGTATAAAAATATCCTACTTAAATTGACTTCATTTCAATATAAAGCAGAAAAAAAAAATTACAGGGGTTGTGCAGCTCAGACTAAGAAGAGAAGAAAAAGAGACTATTTCAAAAACCATACTGTGGAAACCATAAAAGCAGCTGCTCACACCATTATGTGTTTAAGTAAAAATGATGAAACGATATTAGCAACCTTCAGTGTGGTCATAAATGCCTGCAGGAATTTAAAACTCTCCTCCCTCTGTAAACGCAGTCAGAAATAAAATAAGAATATTCCTGGTCCAAGGGCAAATTGCATCGTTACCAGAACTCTGTGTACTGAAAAAGAGGCACCACAATAAAATAAGAAGCCATCATTCATCAATTCTCAAAGTTTCTTCAAAAGACCTTTAAGGATTGCACCCGTAATGCTTCTACAAAGCAAAATCTCGTAGGAAGAAACTCATCAAGTTCTTTTCCACCACAGCCTCATCACTTGGTATTTAATGTTCTCTTTTATAACTTCTAACCCATAACACAGCAGCACAAACTTCACCTTCATTCAAGCCTTCACAAGAACCTGTCAACTATCACTTCTATCACTTCAGAAAAACTAAGTAGCAAACAATGCTTTTCAATTCTGCACCATCAAACAGCTATTCCTTGAGGTGACTCTATTATATGAAACAGTATCTTTGAAAAGCAACATTTAGGTCTGAAGTGTAAAATGAAATGACTAAACGACTGAAGTTTGCACTACTGATACGGAATTGCATCACTCCAACAACTGCAACAGTACCAATGAAAATAACACTGTTAAAGGTCTATCCTCGAACAGTCTCTTCAGTGTTATTTTGATCATTCCAGCAAAATGGGATCAAAATGTGTCATCTGATACTCTAGGAGCAACCAAAGACAAGAACCAGCAAAGTAGAGGATGCTCAGTTTGATACCTCTTGGCAAACGTTTTCATTTTAAAACAGGTTGTTGATGTTGCTTCGGACTTTATCCCACATCCCCCAAAAGACACTGTAACAGAACATCTGAGTTTTAATACACACTGCTGGGTGGAAAGAGTTTTCTGGGACAAGCTGTGCAGAACAAGGGTTATGCACTGCCAGTTCACACCACATTCAACACCTCTGGAAACCCTACCCAGAAAGCTGTTCTTAAGATTGTGTGAACAGCACTAGTGTTGAACTCACTACTTTCATGGCAACTGAGTGTTTCATAGCTCCACCAGCAAGCGAAACCTTCAGTGGTTTAACCCGCACACCAAAGAATCAATCTCTTATGAATACCTACAGGTAACATCCCAAAAATCGAACACAATGACCATCCCACAGGGGCAAGCATGTTGAAAATTAACCATATTCATCTTCAATACGAAAATAATTCTTGGGCCATTTCCCACTTACATTACTCACCATTATTTTAATTTTAAAAAGTGTTCAACTTCCAAAGGAATTGCTATCTATTACATAAGAAGAAACGTTCACGCAAAATTCACGGGGAGCATGAAGTTCCTTGGCTGGTACAACACCAGCCCTGTGAGCTTCCGATTGTACCAAACTCCTGTCAAACGTTTGCAATGCATTAAAAAGTTCAACAACTCAAACAGCACTATCTCTACGCTCGGCACAAAGCCGCATTGCTACTTTTGCGAAATATAAAAGAGGCAGCCGCAGCCTCAGGGAGGCTGAGGCGCCCCGCGAGCGAGCAGCGAGTGTGTGACTTACGTTGTTCATGTACTCGGAGAGCAGGTCCTGCAGGGCCTGGCGCACGGCGTTGCACTCGGCCACGATGCGCTCGCGCCGGTCGTCGCGCGTGCACGAGGAGTCGGCCATGAGCGCCGCCCCGCTGATGATGCTCTCCAGCCGCTCCTCCAGGGACGGCCGGAACCGCGCCTCGCTGAACGTCATCGGGTCTAGGATGATCTTGTTCTGGAAGGAAAAGGGGAAAATGATGAGTGTTTGTGGGTCTTTGGCATTTTCAGTGCCTTCGGAGAGGTTTTTTTAGTCTTTCCTATAAGTAATTTATCATAGAACACCAGGTTGGAAGGGACCTCAAAAATTATCAAAACTTTCTTGGAACAATTATCTATGAAATTCCTGAAAAAGTAAGTATTAGAGAAATATCTGGTAACTCTAAAATGACAACAGATAAATAATACGAAAAACAATTACATATATATATAAAAAGTTCACAACCTTGTTACCCAGAGAAGCTGTGGCTGCCCCATCCCTGGAAGTGTCCAAGTCCAGGTGGATGGGGCTTGGAGCAACCTGGTTCAGTGCACGGTGTCCCTGCCCATGGCAGGGGCTTGGAACAAGATGATCTTTAAGGTCCCTTCCAATCCAAACCATTCCATGATGCTAAACCAGTATTATTCTTCCACAAATATTCTGAAAATCTCTTGGCTCTTCAGGACATTCATATGCAAGGTGTAAGTTTTTTATTCCTGAAGATAGAGTGGGATATTCTCCATTAATAATTTCATTTTGATTATTTTTATAAGCAGCCTACACTGCTGAAATCTTACTGTATTACCTCAATATTACATGAATTTAAAAAATTGAGGAAGACTGCAAGAAAATCATTACTAGATAATGACACACAAAAATACGAAATCTCTTATTTCCATTCTGTAGAGCATCTTTTAACAGTTTTTTTTGGTTTTTAGTCAGGAAAAAAGTGCTGAATTTGTTAACTAAAAAGGAGTGCTACATGAAGACAATCTAAAACCATCTTTAATTTGTCAAATAATCTACTGGTTAGCAATATCTTTATTCCACTAGAAAAAGAATTTATTTTCAAAGACTCTTTTCTGATAAGGTTAATTCCTAAATTATGTTCACTGATAAAGACTTGTGTACTTTATCTATCAAACTTATTACCAAATATCAAACAGGTCTAAACCACATTGATTCTACTCTTCTCACTGTAAAACCTTATGTAAAGTTACGAGTTTTGAGTCACTGCTGGATTATATTTTGATCTGCTTTTCTCCTTTTGCAGTTCAAGGTAAGAAATACAAAGGCAATAATCACCTGCTCCCACTCTCAGGCACATTTACAACACCATGTAATTAAGGAACCTTTCGTTCAAATCTTACAAAGAAGTTTCCTAATTGCCTATGGACTAAAAATGCTCTGGAAGCTGTGCACTTGTTATTTGAGCTTTAAAAGAAAATAAATCATGAAATAGGAATGAAAAATTTAAAAGCATTCTGATTTCTAATAATCACACTTATTTTAAAGCACATAAGATTTGTTAATGAACCATTTTAATTTTCACAATGTTCTGATAACTTTATGATTAGTCTATTTCTTTTAACATCCAAGAGCCATCAGCAAGGGCAAGACAAATGATACAAGTAATGTGAAAAAAAAAAAACAAAACAAAAACAAAAACAAAACCATCACAGTGTATTAAAATGTACATTAGAGTTTAGGAACAGGACACATAACCAACATATGCCTTTAGCATTGAAAACTATATCTGTTTATTATTAATCAGAAAATACTCCAATGGATTTATTCAAGGCTAAAAACTGATTCCATGTGAATATTTTCTTTATTTCAGTAGGACAAGGCCCTTAGAAAAGATTTTATTTCTCAATAAAACTTCCAATTCACAAACAGACCCCATAACTCTCATCACTATATGGAGAAAGGATCAACCCCTGAGAAATCTTTAACTCCACCATATCCTCAGCAGTTAAATAGTAATAAATACAAGGAATTTATGAAAATCCATTACTTAATAAAAGGATAAACAGAAGAATTTTAAGCAGATAACATATTGTTCCAGCTCCAGGAACTGCTGACTTGGCAGAAAAAAATGCTGCATTAGCCAGAATATGAAATAATGTCTCACATATATCTTCTGGGGTCTGTGTTTCACAGCAGTAAGCAGAGCAGTTTAATAAGCACCTAAATTAGAAATGACTTCTCCAAGAGTTAGGCATTTGCATATTTATGTAATGGGGCTTTTGAGCCAAAGGGTAATGCTTGGGGATTTTCAGAAATCAACTGTATGAATTCTTTTTCACAACCTCATATTTCACTTGGCAGTAGCAAGACTGCAATTGCACCAAATGAATTATACAGGAAACTTACGGAATTAGCAAGAAAAAAATATTGAACAAAACAGCCGCCATGTTTCAGATTCCTAACCAATCCTTCCAGAAATGCCTCCCTTTTCCTCCTCTTCCTCGCAGCCATAGGTGTAAGGTTCTCTACCCACACAGCAAATTTCAAACAGATCTTATGCCTCTCAGCAAGTCATGAATCACACTTTTGTTCTTGGATGGTCTGGAAGACCCTGCACACAAGTCTTCTGTGAGACCCAAGGACCTACCTGGAATATGGAAATACGCATGTGCATTTACTTATGTATTTGCATATGTAAATACAGGGTCCTGCACCCAGGGAGGAATACCCCCAGGCACCTGCTCACGCTGGGGGTGACCTGCTGGAGAGCAGCTCTGGGGAGAAGGACCTGGACGTCCTGATGGACAACAACTGTCCACGTTCAGCAGTGTGTCCTTGCACCAAGAAGGCCAGTGGGATCCTGGGACTTACTAGAGCATTGCCAGCAGGTCAGGGAGGTGATCCTACCCTTCTGCTTAGACCTAGTGAGGCACATCTGGAGAACTGTGTCCAGCTCTGGGCTCCTCAGGACAGGACAGGAGGGACACAGAGCTCCTGGAGCAGGGCCAGCAGAGGCTGCAGAGATGAGGAAGGGCCTGGAGCATCTCCATGCCCAGGAAAAGCTGAGGGAGCTGGGGCTGCTCCGCCTCAAGAGGAGCCCCAGCTGAGAGGGGCCTTCAGCCCTGGATGTCCCTGGCTGCAGGGAGGGCTCTGAGCAGGGCCCAGGCTCTGCTCCGGGGGCCCAGCAATGGCACAGAGGAACAGGCAGGGACTGAACCCACAAATTTCCACCTGGACATGAGGAAGAACTTCTGTGAACAGTGAAACAGATCACCCAGAGAGGGCATGCAGCCTCCCTCACTGGGGATATTCCAGAGCCATCTGGACATGGTCCTGTGCCCTGTGCTCTGGGATGGCCCTGCTGGAGCAGGGAGGTGGGACCAGATGATCCTCTGTGGTCCCTTCCAGCCTGACCCACCCTGGGATTCTGTGCATACTGCCATCCTTTTCAAGTCCTGAAGGTGAACAATCTACAGATCAAATATCTCTGGTATTTCTGGTCACTGAAACCCAGCTGACTGTTTTCACAGGCAGATGTGCCATATTCCATTAATAAATTCAGGAATTTCTTTACAGACTACATACAAATACCAGTTAGATTTTAAATACTAAATTGTGTAGCACAGAGGGTGTATAATTAATCCAAGCCAGCATTCCTCACTTTGAACTGAAAAAATGGAATATACTTCTGGGTTATTTCTAAATAGAAGAAATCTTCATGATGATCAAAACTTAGCTCATGAGAAATAGAAGTCACTCAGTTGCACTAAATAATTTTTCATCCACATCCCATAAAACTTTTTATTTATAATTAATTTCTAGGCTTAAATATTATAAATATTTGTTTGGGACATCTGTTAATGACAATTCAGGATCTCAGAGTAAGTTAGAGTGGAACAAACCCCTGAAGGCTATATTTTAAACCCCTCCTTAAAACACAGTCAACTTTAACATCAAGCCAGGTTGCTCAAGGCTTCATCCAGTCAAGATGAGAATTCCATCCCTGGAGATTTTCCAAACCTCTCTGCCTACTGTTTGAGTGCCTGATCACCTTAATGGGTGGTCATGGGTGACTTTTTCCTTCTCAACATCCAGACAGAATTTTCTCAGAATCACCTTGTGCCGGTTGCCTAGCCTCCCAATACCATGAACCTCAGTTTTGCTTAAAATATTACAATAATGATGTAGTTACTTTCTGATGAGTGGTTATAAATAAATGATAGTCTAGATGTTTATTTTAAACTCTTTCTCAAATATCCCACAAGGCAAACAGATTTTGGAGTTTTGGGAAAAAGGAGACTGGGGATGAGAACCAGCTCCATGACAGCTCCCAATGTTCTGTTACCAAAGAGACACAGTTTTTGCTTACAAAAGGTGTTACTCCTCTTCAAAGAAAACTTGGTACCAAAATTCAACTTCAGACTATGTTATTGACACCTATAAAACTCTTACACATATATGAACAAGGAAATATATTTTTCTTCTTTCTAGGAAAGAAGAAAAAAATAGCTGGCAGGAAATCTGGCTAAATAAATTTCTTTAGAAGCTGCAATTTCCCATCACTTCTTAAAAGCCAGTTAATGAACGATGCATGTAAATGAACTGGAACATTTTATATTTCTAATTAGTTAACTAACATTAGAGCCATAAATCAAGGACTGATGCTATAATTCAGTCTCTATAATTAAGTGTTTCAAACCTCTTTATAAATGTAGACAGATTACTGTAAACATACATCACTTTTGGCTGCAGTTGCTGAAACAAAATGCAAGAAAATTAATTTTAATATAATTGAAGATTTGTTTGAAAACTGTTAAAACTTGTGATAAAATCTTCTTTAAATAAAGTTAACTATTTTCTTTTCAACTCTTCTTTTTTCCTTACATTATATTAAGGTGTGTGCACAGAGAAGATGCCATGTTTTAATAAATAATAAAGACTTTTGAAAATAAACCTCTTCATACTAATTACTGCTAAAAACCAACTTTCTCTTCTTCAGAAGGCAATAAACTATCTCAAACGCTAATAAACTAGAGGACACAACTTCGGAAATTTAAAATATTGGATAAATTATTCAAGCTTCAACTAAAAATACAGAAAATAGCCATATTCTCTACGTAAATGTATTGTATAACCAGAGAGCACAAAATCATTTGAACTTTGTGACATTTATCTGGATTAGAATCTCATTTCCAACCATACCAAAAAACCCCTCACAGCCTTTATTAGAAACATAATGCAAAGCAAAAACAAAGCATTAAATAAATAATTTTAAAACAATTTTACAACTCCAAAAGAACTAGAATTACTGTATCATTGCCTGCATTTTCCAATTAAATTACTTCATTATTATGTGCAATTGCCTTATTGCTCATGAAAAATCTGCTCATCCCCTGGTTTGTCTACACAGAAAGTCTTAAGGAAATTTCAGCATCTTCTTCAGAACCTCTGCCTTGTTTATTCGTTAAACACATTTTAATTCTGTTTAGAATGTGAAACCTTCAGGGCAGAGACCATTTCCTAACATGGTTCTTAATGATTGAGAATCACAGAATCACAGAATGGTTAAGGTTGGAAAAAAAACGCTAAGATCATCAGGTCCAACCATAAACCTACCACCACCACGTTCACCAAGCGCTACATCCACAGGGTTTTTAACACTTCCTCAGCCAGTGAATATACAACTGCCCTTAGGACAAGGAAAATCCAATTTTCAAGGTAAATGCCACTGCAAAGTGTGATAGATATTTTAGATAAACAGTACCACAACCACGAGACAGCAGGAAAAACTGCCTTTATGTAGAAGGCAGCACATGATATACTGAGGAACGCAGTTTTTCTGAGTAACTTGGAGACAAGACCGTATAAACAAGAGTGTTTGATGTATTTCTTTGTCAGAAGTGCCTGCACTACTGCGAAAACAAATGCTGTGTGTTCACAGGTTTGGCTTCTGTACCTTTGTCCGTGTCTCCTGCAGTGCTAACAAGGCTGTTGGGCTCCTGTTTAGCAATAAATCAAATGTTTCTACCTGCCACAGTGCTGTGTTACACAGACACACCATACAGCTGGAATTTGAAGGAATAAGAGTGTGGCAGTGCAACGCTACACTGCAGCTTTTGATGAGCTGCTCTAGAGTGATGAAACAACAGAGAAATAATTCAGATGGGGTTCCAGGAGAGCTGGAGATGGACTTTGGACAAGGGCATGGAGTGACAGGACAGGGGGACTGTCACTCCGTGCCAGTCCACTGCCAGAGCCAGGGTTAGATGGATATAGGGAAGAAATTCTTGACAGTGAGGGTGTCAGTGGCTGCCCCATCCCTGGAAGTGCCTAAGGCCAGGTTGGACAGGGCTTGCAGCAACCTGGGATAGTGGAAGGTGTCCCTGCCCATGGCAGGGTTGACAAATGGGCAGGAAGGTGTCCCTGCCCATTCATCAAGAATGAGATGGTCTTTAAGGTCCCTTCCAAACCAAACCATGCTGTGATTCCCTGATCTTTTTCCCTCTGGCACACCAGACTGGACGCACCCACAGCAGCTTCATGAGCACCCCACCCAGGCAGAAGTGCACAACCATGAGCAGAAGCAACAGCCCCCATCTTCCCAGCCCCCTTTCCTGACTGCTCTCCAAATGTAGATGGAGATGCTGCTTCCCTGAAATAGTGCTGGTGTTCACTTCTCACATACCTAAGCTATAGAAGCATCTCAGAGGTGCTAAATAAACACAGGCAAAATAGTAGCAAGTGTAGTCTAATTAGAACATTTCACTTAGTGCTCTTTTTGAGCTATTATATGTGACCTGAAAAGAATTTAATATGTTTTTGATTTAGCCCTTCAGATATTCATACTTTAAAAAGAAAATAAGAAACCTGCAATAATTTGAGTAATGATGCAGTAACTGTACTGCTACAGAAATGCATTTCCTTATAAAAATTACAATTAGTTTTTTTAAGTGTGTTTGTTTTCTGTGTTCTTAGTATCTCTAACAAATTTGTGTGGATGAGGGTCCACTACAAAAATCCCTTTCCAAGAAACTGGCCTACTGCAAACAGGTTAAATGTATTTGACAGGGAAGCACAGGCAGCAGTTGGTGTGTTGGCAAAAGGCTTTTGCTACCACCAAAAGAAGTGGTAGCAAAGTGTTGTGGTTAAACAATTTCATTGGTAATCTTTCCACAATACTAATTTACTATAAAAGAGCATTTCAGGGGGAAAAAATATATAGAAATTTAAAAAAATATAGATATTAAAAAATGAATCCAGAAGCCCACTAGATGGTGCTCCTATACAGCAAATACAGCTCAGAGCACCATTCCCGCTGCTAAAGGGGAATGAAGGCAATGAGCTCCTAATCCACAGTTACCCAGGGTGCTTCTCTTTACACAGGTCACATTTTTGCTATGCACTTGCTACCAAAATCCTGACATTTCCAGTGCTGTCCCTCGTACTCTGAAGCTGACCCTTTCCACAGTAATACATAAACAAGCCCATACATACACAGAAGGGGCTGTAATCAGCAGGGAAATGCAGCAATAACTGAAAGGAAAAGCTTCTTTGGCCCCTCAGCATCATCAGGACCTCAAAAATTTACTCTGATTCTTCCTCATTTGAAAGATCAGTTCAGCATCCTCAAACACACCCCTGCAAACAGCTGAAGCTTTGGGGTTTAGTGTAAAATGCAACACTTTGCTGTTGGTCATTATTTTCTTAATATGCAAAGCATGACCAGTCTGATATTTCCCCACTCAGGGGAGATCTGAGGAGTGCAGACAGTGACAAAGCACCTCACAACTGCACTGAAGTTTTGGAAACATTGACGTGCAGCCTGGCTGCCTTCACACAGGAAATGGTTGGCTTGACACTATTGCAGGCTAAAAGCCACTTCAGCTGCACCAGGGACAAAAAAAATTACAACCTGTATTTTGGGGCTACCAACACAAGAAATTCGTGGACGTGGAGGAATGAGTCCAGACGAGACCCACAAAGTTGATCAGAGGGCTGGAGCACCTCTGCCCTGGAGCCAGGCTGGGAGAGCTGGAGGTGTTCACCTGGAGGAGGCTCCGGGGAGTCCTCAGAGCTCCTTCCAGGGGGGGCTCCAGGAGAGCTGGAGAGGGACTTGGGACAAGGGATGGAGTAATAGGACAAGGGGGAATGACAGGTTGGACAGGGCTTGGAGCAACTTGGTCTGGTGGAAGGTGTACCTGCTCATGGCAGGGGGTGGAATGGGATGAGCTTTAATGTCCCTGCCTACCCAAACCACTCTGAGATTCTCCAGTATTTCATCCAAATCCATACATGAGATGATCTGAATTTGCAGCACACTTTCCCCAGTGCATTACTAGTTAAATTCGATATAGAACTACTATTATACAGAAATTGCCATTTGCCTGGGCTAGAGCTACTCGAGCTCAGCAAGTCTGGTTCCAAACTGCTGTGGGATGTACAGTAATATTTTTGCAATTGTGATGAATTTCAGTAGTGAAACAAACGCATTTCAATTCTTTGAAGCTCACATTTTGTCCTTTTCTCTGCAGCATCACAAATCACTTCTTTGAAGAACATATTTACAAGCAAATTGCAATTCCATAAACATTCTGCAGAAATCCATTCTCAGATTATCTAGCAGTTATTTGTCCAAAAAGGAACATTTAAAGGTAGTGACTTAATGATAGAGCATTTCTTCTGTCCGCTATGTTTCTGCCACATTTTGACAGCTCTAAATTTTATTATCAAAAAAAAGCAGTCTTTGCTATTGCTATACCCAGATACATTGCATTTTCAGTTTCTCTGTCATGTTTTCCCCTCATTACACACTTATTAGATTTTTCACTCCATTTAAGGTGCACTGCATTCTCTAGCCATGCAAAATACTCCTAAAGGAGCATTAATGTATTCACAAAATATGTTATGATAGACCATTTATTAATTATGAGCTGCATTTAACAGCCTGGAGGACAGTGACCAGTGTCATCAGACACTTTCTTTCTCATCAAATGTAGTCATCTCCCAAATGGTTGACTTGCTCTGTTCCAAAATTCATTAAAGATTGAGTTACTCTGCCTGTAATTTCTCAGTTCAAATGCTGCTCATGACAAAAAATAGTACCATTTCAGTACCCTGGGACCTATCCCAAATACATAAACACCTCAAGTACCAAAAATCATTTTAACCACCTCTTTCAATTCTCAACCATATCAAATCATAGAGTGTTGCCTGAGTTGGAAGGGACCCACAAGGATCAACCAGTCCAACCCCAGGCCCTTNCCAAAAGAAGTGGTAGCAAAGTGTTGTGGTTAAACAATTTCATTGGTAATCTTTCCACAATACTAATTTACTATAAAAGAGCATTTCAGGGGGAAAAAATATATAGAAATTTAAAAAAATATAGATATTAAAAAATGAATCCAGAAGCCCACTAGATGGTGCTCCTATACAGCAAATACAGCTCAGAGCACCATTCCCGCTGCTAAAGGGGAATGAAGGCAATGAGCTCCTAACCCACAGTTACCCAGGGTGCTTCTCTTTACACAGGTCACATTTTTGCTATGCACTTGCTACCAAAATCCTGACATTTCCAGTGCTGTCCCTCGTACTCTGAAGCTGACCCTTTCCACAGTAATACATAAACAAGCCCATACATACACAGAAGGGGCTGTAATCAGCAGGGAAATGCAGCAATAACTGAAAGGAAAAGCTTCTTTGGCCCCTCAGCATCATCAGGACCTCAAAAATTTACTCTGATTCTTCCTCATTTGAAAGATCAGTTCAGCATCCTCAAACACACCCCTGCAAACAGGTGAAGCTTTGGGGTTTAGTGTAAAATGCAACACTTTGCTGTTGGTCATTATTTTCTTAATATGCAAAGCATGACCAGTCTGATATTTCCCCACTCAGGGGAGATCTGAGGAGTGCAGACAGTGACAAAGCACCTCACAACTGCACTGAAGTTTTGGAAACATTGACGTGCAGCCTGGCTGCCTTCACACAGGAAATGGTTGGCTTGACACTATTGCAGGCTAAAAGCCACTTCAGCTGCACCAGGGACAAAAAAAATTACAACCTGTATTTTGGGGCTACCAACACAAGAAATTCGTGGACGTGGAGGAATGAGTCCAGACGAGACCCACAAAGTTGATCAGAGGGCTGGAGCACCTCTGCCCTGGAGCCAGGCTGGGAGAGCTGGAGGTGTTCACCTGGAGGAGGCTCCGGGGAGTCCTCAGAGCTCCTTCCAGGGGGGGCTCCAGGAGAGCTGGAGAGGGACTTGGGACAAGGGATGGAGTAATAGGACAAGGGGGAATGACAGGTTGGACAGGGCTTGGAGCAACTTGGTCTGGTGGAAGGTGTACCTGCTCATGGCAGGGGGTGGAATGAGATGAGCTTTAATGTCCCTGCCTACCGAAACCATTCTGAGATTCTCCAGTATTTCATCCAAATCCATACATGAGGTGATCTGAATTTGCAGCACACTTTCCCCAGTGCTTTACTAGTTAAATTCGATATAGAACTACTATTATACAGAAATTGCCATTTGCCTGGGCTAGAGCTACTCGAGCTCAGCAAGTCTGGTTCCAAACTGCTGTGGGATGTACAGTAATATTTTTGCAATTGTGATGAATTTCAGTAGTGAAACAAACGCATTTCAATTCTTTGAAGCTCACATTTTGTCCTTTTCTCTGCAGCATCACAAATCACTTCTTTGAAGAACATATTTACAAGCAAATTGCAATTCCATAAACGTTCTGCAGAAATCCATTCTCAGATTATCTAGCAGTTATTTGTCCAAAAAGGAACATTTTAAAGGTAGTGACTTAATGATAGAGCATTTCTTCTGTCCGCTATGTTTCTGCCACATTTTGACAGCTCTAAATTTTATTATCAAAAAAAAGCAGTCTTTGCTATTGCTATACCCAGATACATTGCATTTTCAGTTTCTCTGTCATGTTTTCCCCTCATTACACACTTATTAGATTTTTCACTCCATTTAAGGTGCACTGCATTCTCTAGCCATGCAAAATACTCCTAAAGGAGCATTAATGTATTCACAAAATATGTTATGATAGACCATTTATTAATTATGAGCTGCATTTAACAGCCTGGAGGACAGTGACCAGTGTCATCAGACACTTTCTTTCTCATCAAATGTAGTCATCTCCCAAATGGTTGACTTGCTCTGTTCCAAAATTCATTAAAGATTGAGTTACTCTGCCTGTAATTTCTCAGTTCAAATGCTGCTCATGACAAAAAATAGTACCATTTCAGTACCCTGGGACCTATCCCAAATACATAAACACCTCAAGTACCAAAAATCATTTTAACCACCTCTTTCAATTCTCAACCATATCAAATCATAGAGTGTTGCCTGAGTTGGAAGGGACCCACAAGGATCAACCAGTCCAACCCCAGGCCCTTCCAAGGACAACACCAAGAATCCCACCCTGTGTCCAAGAGCATTGTCCAAATGCTACTTGAACTCTGGCAGGTTTGGTGCTGTGACCACTTCCCTTCATATTCCTTTAAATTCCTTTATAAACTAGATTATTTTCACACTCAGAAACCAGAGAGCAAAGGGCTGACTCACAGGCTCAGCAGTTCAAGATGTAACAAGGACCAACACTGCTGGACTGCAACTTTAAAGACAAAATACAGAGAAACAATAAATCCAATATTAAAAAGACAAAAAATGATAGAACATCAGATAAAACAACATCAGCTCTAGACCTTGCCTGCTTGGATTAACATATATTAAAAAGCAAGCACTATATATCCCTTCTAACAAATAAAATACCATTTTATTCCATTGCTAGAGGCAGAAGTTGCACACACAAACACCAAAGTCAGGGAGAAAGTCAGCTAAGCCAGCCCATCAGTGTTTTCTGGAGCAATACAGAAAACAACAGATACTTGCTTTTGGCATCAATGGAGAAAAAGGGTTTTGGTCCTTTTTCCTTTTTTCCTTTAGATATCTTTTCATCCCCTCTCTCAGTCAGAGAATTTATAAATTTTATTTAATTTTACTGCAGATAATTTAAGTCTTGCTTCAACACAGGAATAATCCTTTTTATGGAGTTATGGTGCATGCATAGTAAACAGCTTTATATTTACAACACCATTACACCCACCCTCACAGCACTGTACAAGAACGATTACCCTCATTTTTCATATCCAAATCTAGAAGAAATTATTTAGAATTGCTTAAAATGTAAAGCATTGTAGGTTACCCAGCCTGAAACCCCTAGAATCTGAATTTCCACTGTGATTAGCACTTCTGAGGTGTTGTCAACACATCCCACTGACACAGCTACACTCCTGGGGACTAAGGAATTGTAATCCCAGTCCATATTCTGAGAGGAGGCACCCTCCTACTCACCAGAGATCCCAAGTGCCCAGTAAATACTATTTTTGCCTATCACTGCCCCCTCCCTGTTCCATCATGGAGAACACGTTCCCCAGCTATCTGTGTGCAGCCCTTGCTGTGGTAGAGACAATCATGGAACCACAAAATTGCTTGGACTGGAAAAGCCTTCTAGGATCATTGAGACCAACGCCAGCACTGCCAAGGCCACCATTGATCCATGTCCCCAAGTGCCACACCCACATGGCTTTTAAATCCTTCCAGGGATGGGTCTCCACCATGGCCCTGGGCAGTTGTGCTACGGCTGGACACCCTTTGGGTAAAGAAGCTTTCCCTGATATGCAATCTAAACCTCCCTGGCACAGCTTGAGGCAGCCTCCTCTCATCCTGTCCCTTGTTCCCTGGGAGCAGAGCCTGACCCCCCCCTCCTGTCAGGGAGCTGTGCAGAGTCAGAATGTCCCCCTGAGCCTCCTTTTCTTCAGGCTGAGCACCCCCAGCTCCTTCAACCATGCCTGGTGCTCCAGACCCTTCCCCAGCTCCACTGCCCTTCTTTGGACACAATTATCCTTTACTTTATATCCAGATACAAATATATATTTTTATACCCACATGCATTTTTACCCCTTTGCAGCTGCCAAACCCAGACCAGTGTTGATGCCATCTATCTTCATTCCAGTTTTCACCCAGCCCAAGTTTCCTGGTCCTTCCCATTGCATTTCTTCTCACTCAATAATTTCACTCTCTTTTTATCTACCTCCCCACCATACTCCAGTTTGACGTGCAGGACCTGTCTCTGCTGCACACCATGAGGGCTATGGGGAGGACACCAGATAAATCCATCCCACAATTTAACATGTGCCAACACAGCAGTCTCTCAATAACCAGAAGAGATGAGACCTTACCAGAGCAAAATTACCATTTCCTGAGTGAAAACAGAGTCTTTTCAGAGCTCACAGTAAGTTCTTTGAAAATTTATCTACGTGACTTCCATAAATTTGGCCAAGTATCATGATGGGAAGTAAACTGTGCACCCCCATTTGCATTAAGAACTCAGAACTATTTCATGAGCATAAAATATATGCCAAATTTTAATAATAAATTACTAATAAAACCAGGAATACCTGTTTTTAAATGATCCAATATTAAAGCAGGAACACACTCGTTAAAGGACAAAGCAACAAGGCACTAAACATGTACTTTTCTCATCAATCAACTTCAAATAGGACTTTAAAGGAAAAAAATCTAATAAGGAACAGATTTTTGAACTCTCCTTATTTCTACAGAAATTATCTCTGAGAAGCAATAAATGACAGCTGTCTCCAAAACTTTGCTGCTAATAACTCACAGGTGACTTCATACAACACACCAATGCATAGAGTGTGACAATTATCGTAAGACCTAGTTAAACACAATGGCTGAAGTGCTTCAAATAGGTAGAATAATTGTTTGTATTCCATGTGATGATATTTTGATTGAGAAAATATTCAGATTATTCATACTGCAGTTATCTGAAGCGCTAAGCCACAGAACACTGATTCCGAAATTTGAAATAATGAAGGCTGAGAAGTGTAAAAAATTATGGAAAAAACCTGTAAACTTATTTTTAGTACAGAAGAATTATCTTCGCATATATAATGCAGGGTTTAATAATCACTTCATACCAAATACAAACCGATCTCAAACAATATGACTGAGACTGTAAAATAAATATTCTGTAAAATTGTTTTCATTAAAAAACACAAACTTTCTTTCCCTTGCTGAAGTAATATACTGCCACCATAAAAAGCCAATTTTTTTTTCTCCAGCCCCATTTTACTCATTACATAGTTTCACTAGTCTGGTAGTATTTCTTGTTTTCTTGCTTGTAAAACATAACGATAAACTCACAATCATCCCACCATCAACAGCTACAAATTTTGACTTCCCCTGGAGTTCAGGAAATGTCATCTCTGTTGCAAAATTAGGTGTGAAAAAATCTCATTCAACAGCTAAGCAGTGAGTTAGAAAATGGATAATATAATTCTTTCAATCTCTGTACCATTGTAAGTCAGAGGAGAAAGTTTTCATTCAGTTTCCTAAAATAAGAAAGAGAAAATTCCCCAAAATGGCTGTTTTTCCACATGTAATTATGAACAGAACACACTACTATGGCTGTACATATCCCACACACATGCATGACTCCTGCAACATCACGGAAAGTGGAAAAGACTTTACCTGAGGAGAAAAAGGATGAATATTCTCATAGAAGCAGGGGACAATATCAGATGTCTCGCACAGTCTTCACTACATTTATTTTCACTAAGCACAACGACTCTCTTTGCATTGAACAACAGCCTATTTTCCAGAAGGCAGCAGCAGCATCATCAGTTTGGGACTGAGAAGTCACATGTTTTCTGCCCCTGTTTGTCAAACCTTTGCTGTCCATAACATGCAAAGTCCCACACAAAAGCCAGAGCACAATCAGACCACACAGGGATATTATTCCTAGGATCTTACCAACCAAGGACCCATGAGCCGAGAAGGCCCTGAAAACCCTGAGGAATTCCCTAAATCTTAACTCACAGTAATTGTGCAGGAACAGATGCAGGAGACAAGCCCAGTCCAACATGCCATGAGATGAACCACCTGCACTTGCAGCCCTAAATGCAGCAGGACTGAGCAGCTCCTGATTGCAAGTGACAGATGCCTGGATTGCAACCTTGTGCCTTAATTGAAGTGAAAAGGACACCATTCCCTAATAATAACTTCAACAAATCTCTGCCTTAAGTCAGAACAAAAGATGAAAATATTTTCAGAGATGTCAGCCATAACTTTTTTTTTCACTGCCTGAAGAATAATCCTCACAAGTGAGGTAGGGAAAAATCATCAGATAGGACTGCTAATGAAATTAACAGCTAAACAATCAGCTGTCAAGGAAGTTGCTTAAGCAAAACTGTATCTGCTGCTGGAACAGAGGCTGCAGCACTTTGCCCACAGTTGAGCTGACTGCTATCAACTCTGTTTGAAAGATGCTTTTTCCGTATCTTTGATTAACATAATTCATGATTCAAGTTGAATGTTAATGTTTCCAGGATGCTGAGCTCCATCACCATCCTCATTTTTTTGTCTTCTCTTCCTGACTTGCCAGACAAATATGATTTTACCATTCAAGCAACCCCAGATCTTGGTCACAAAACTAAACTGCCAGATTAAGCAGACTTGGCATTTTCTAGACCTATGTAGCTAGATTTGTCAAAGATCCTATGGATAACAAGCACTTATTTTTCTTACTAGCCCAGCCACTGAATATGAGCACAAATAACTCCTTGTAATTACAGTCCATTGGCAGCAAACAACTACTCCTCACTAATACCAACACAAATCAATGTCTGCCCTTTGCCTCTGCAGTCTGAGGAAGTGGTTGTCAATGAAAAGGGGAATTTGAGTCCTGTACAAGAACAATTTAGTTAAAAGCTCTGTAGAATGGAGAAACGTCTCATTTTCCACACCCTGCTGATACTCACATCAAACTCATTCAAAGCAGCAGCAAGCTCTCCTATGCCAGTGTGGCCCTTATTCTCATCAGTGGGCGAGGTGGCCTGGGCAGCATTGGAGATGCCAGCAATTGCTTCCTGAACTTGCTTGAAGACGTAGTCCCTGTTGGCCCTCGTGGCTGCAACGTCGGGGTGGCGCAGGAAGGCCTGGGAGGCCGTGTACAACATGGTGGCGTTCTTCTTCAGAGCCCCTCGGGCTGCAGCCATCTCGTCCCTGCAGTGAGGATCCTTCAGTTCCTAAATGAAAATACAGTTTTTAGAGTTGGTAATGAAGATTTTGTGTTAGAATGCATTGCCTTGAGCATCCAGGCATAAACGCCCTGCAGTGACTTGGCAGAGATGGAATCAATGGCAGAATCCACCATAAATCACTGAAAGAATTCCCCTCCTGCCCAAGGAAGTCTGGTCCTTCTGTGTCACTACAGCTGTTACATTCTGCTCACAATATCTTACCAAAGAGTCATTTCTCTTTTGCAAAAACCCACAAAAAATGTATATAAAACATCTGAAATTACTCTTCCTGATCAGCTGGATTCCTTCTGCTGATTCCATAAAGGCAATGCAAGTGCAACACTCCTGTTGCAGCAAGTGCCTTATTTTTCTAATTACTATGCCCATGTCCTTTATAAAATTATTGTAAGGTACACCTTTAAAAATAATCAAAATAAAAGCACTACATAGATGAGTATCATAGAATCACAGAATCAAAGAATTAACTAGATTGGAAAAGACCTTTGAGATCATGAAGTCCAACCTAACACCATACGGTTTTAGTTCTTAAAGACCTACTAAATATGCCCCTCAACATTTTTATTTTGCTTCCCTTCATATTTTGCTCTATTCCTCATATCATTTAGAGTTTGTCTATTTAGTATATCATGACAAATACTTTCTTTTTTCCCCCTGAAAACAACAATCAGATACTGCACAATATTTTATCAGAATTATGTATTATTGTTATTTAACCCATGATTTTTTTTTTAATTATAGTGCATATCACACTGTCCTTGAAAGCCTTACAAACATTAAGACAGCCCTAACAATATTCATAAGGAATAATAAAACATTATTACTTCTATTTTAAAACTATGAACAAACCAGTCTGGAGAGCTGAATAGTTAACGTTTATGTTCACACATGGAGTCTATCACCAACCCAGAAAAAGGACCCAGGTATTCCCGATTTAAAGGTTCTACCCCATCGATTAATTTCAGCCACACATGACTGACAGGTAACAGTCTTCAGAGAGAACTTTTTGCCATATTCCTGTATCTTCAACGAGAACTTAACAGATATAAACATTAACTTCCACATTTTTCTCTTTTTCCCCTATTTACAGCTCTATTTCCACAGGTGAAGTGCCTGAATGCACAGAAGAGTTCTCTTCACATAGCGACTAGATTCTACATTTTTAATTTATTTGTCTTAATCATATGGTTTGCTTTTATGGAGTCCTGCAAGGAGCAGGGAGATGGGCTTGATGATCCTTACAGGTCTCTTCCAACTTGATAGATTCAATGATTCAATTTCAGTGAAATTTTACGAATGCTATTATGAAAATGCTATTTTTCATAAAAATGCCCCACAATCATTATTCAGATGTAAATTGCCATTACTGCAATTTAGAAAATAAGGTAAATAGGTGGATGAATATGGAAAGCCAGCTTCCCAAATCCACTGTGCTATGCAGGACAAAGACGACACATCCTTGAATTATTGGTGGTATTCAAATATCATTGGAGAGACCTTACACAACTCCACGGTGTCTTAAGAGGAGCAGTGTTCAGGGGAAGGTTATCTTTATTGCAAAGTTGTACAATGACCAGCCTTGAATAAATGTTATCGTGACTTTCTGGTCTTTTTTTCAGCTGCCTTAGCAATGAATAAATGGATAAATGAATATATATCTTTTTTTAAGAATCTGAAAATTATTAATAATGATTTTAAGCACGAAGGAGATTTCTGTTCCTCCTGAACTTGAATTATACTGAACTAGCAAAGAGCTCGCGCTTTACCAGCTGTCAGAGTGACCTGAAATCTGCATAGGTTAGAATTAAATGGGAATAATCATCGAATTAAAACTATCCTTAACCTCCTGAATCACTTCCCTTTTCACCCTTCAATCTGTTATTAATTGAAGCCTCTTGGAACATAGTCTTAAAGAAACTGCACTTCCAAGAAACTTCATCACATTCAAAAATAATCAGCGTGATTAAATTATAGGCCATGACACAGCAATTAATGGTTCATTGTAGATTTTAAACCAGACTTGGACATAAAACGCAAGAACTTCAGAATGAAGATGGACTTTTCCAACCACTCCTGTACTCACCTGTTGTCGTCTCGCAGCGACATAGTTCAGTTTTACCATTTCCTTCCCGAATTCCTTAAAGCGATTGGCTAAATCTTGTTCATTTGTTGCATTTTTCACAGCTTCTAGTGCCTCCTCTACCTACAACACAATAAATCAGCTCTGTCAGCATTTTAATCCACTCTTTGCAAAGTCTGTGACTATTCCACCCAATACTCTCCTACATGGACCCAATTTAGGTTTCACATCCATCACTGTACAGAGGCTTTATGAGAGTCCCATGAACTTTAATTAGGTTTTTAATAGAGCAGCTGTCACTCTGCATTACTGTCCATTTACTGTGCTTGAGGATCATGTAAAACTAATGTCAAAGATATAACTGCATTAATTTCCCCACTCACACTTATCAGATGAAATATTTAATGTCTGAGGGGTTTAAAACAAAATACATGAGTATGTTCTTAATGTGTGGTACAGGCTTCAGGGGAAAACAAAGAAAGTTATTAATTCTGGACAAGAAATACTTAAAAAGGAAATTCAAACTTACCATTAAGATTTAAATTTACCCTGATAAATCCAAAACACTGTTATCTTCATGAAATAAATGATAGCTTCAACCCAGAATATTTGTATTATTTCTTTTTTTCTCAGCTCTGAGCTTTCCTCCTTTAGTTATTTAACACTGAGGGAAGAATCTACCCAAGAAACCACACCTGCACTTATTCAGTCATGCTGCAGCTACCAGGCAAAGATATAAAACTCCAGTTATACCAACAAGTTGATCCAACAAATGTATTGTGAAACTTTATGAAAAGCAAGAAAAAATATCTGAAGGAATAAAATGCTCTTTTCATGCAATAAGTAAAGGAAACATTACTGTGACTAGATGGGAATTCAAAGTTGTACTTCTCTCCCTCACAAGATAAAAATGCAATTCTAAGCAAAAACACTGAGAACTGAAAAGATTCTTCTGATCCTTCTTGCTAAAAGCTGTTGCTGCAATTCATAAGAACATGCATAACAGATTTTCCCCCAAAAGGAAAGGGCTTATTGGGATGGGGACAAGTTCCTGTGCATGAGCAGAGGCTTGCAGCTCTCCAGACACTGCTGGGAATCGATAAATTCAGCAGTAGCTGGTGTTTAGTAGTTTAGAAAGGCACAATTATGTGCAGAACCTGTCTTTTATTGCTGGAGTTGCTCTGTGTTTTCTCACCACTGAGAGACTGTATTTTCATTTTGGGCTTTTACCTACTTACTGCAGATTTACAAATTACAGGGCAGTAGAGTAGCAAACTCATACATTTCTATTGGAAAATGCATAATTCAGGAACATAAATTCATAGCTGTTACGTTGGAAATTATAAACCAAGTTACTGCAGATTTACAAGCTTCAAGCTTATTCAGAATCCAAATTACTTCTTTTAAGGAGAACAGCGTTCTCTAAAAATGAACTGACTGCCTTACCATTGACACAAATTGCAAAAGCATCATTGTATTAAATAATTTGCTCCTTCAGAACTTTTTGCAAAATATGAATATTATCCTTTCTTATCAAGAAACATTTACATTTAAAGTTTCATCTTTAGTATGTTTGTAATGCTAAGCACAGGCATGATGAACTGACACACATTTTTCTAAGTCCTGCTCCACATTAAATAGAATTCCTGAAAAATTTTTCAGAGATTCCACTCTGATAATCAGTTTTCCAAAGATGCTGGTCGTACTCCACCGTGTCAGTCACAGATCAAGACCAAAGATTCCAAAATGAAGAAATCAGTTATGAGAAATACGAGAAAGGACAGGAGCACAAGCCCCTTTTTAATGATATTTTTATTATTATAATTTCTTTTTAACAAATTCATATTGGAGAAATTCAAATTCATATTGGGAAAACATGACTCAGCTGAACAGATCTGTTCCTCTGATTAACCAGCCTGGAGTTAATTACAAGAGATTCATAATTCTCTATGTGCATGACCACATACTAATAGTGGTACATGGTTTTTAAATGTGTTACAAAAGCTTCTGCAATAACCACTATTTCTAATTTTAGTAGTGCAAAAAGATAACCTGAATGCAATGACCAAGAGTCCTTCCAGAAAGCACCTGCATATATTCCCTCTAAAACACTAATTAAAATGCACCATTTCCTGGGAAGCCTTTGACATGCTTTCAGAGGAAACTGATTACAGCACAATTCAGCATAATTCAGCATAAATCAGGCTTCATTACTCTGACATGCAGAATTATTTTAGTTCATTAATTTTAAGGGTAACTTACACAAGTCTTTGAAGGTTACCTTTGAGTCAACAGAAGGGCTGTTCCTTCATCAATTTTGTATAGCATAACCTCATTTCCCCCTAGTAATTTATTTGTCTAAAAGTAGTTAGCATTGTAAAGTGGTAAGATAAGGATATTTACATGTTTAATCCTCAGAAATAAATTACCCTTTTTAACACGAAAATGCAATTCAGAGTTAAGGTCCTTATGTCAAATTTTGCTCAAAACAGAGACTGACTTCTTGGAAACAGAACTTTTCAATAACAACTTTTCAAAAACATCAGATAAATGCAGAGATTACAAACCACACTGCCAGACACTGCCCTTGCAAATCCGGGGTGTAAACTGTGCAAGTAAATACACCCACTCACAAACCAGCACTGGGCATTTGTATTTTACAGAAATTGCCTATGAAAGAGCCTGAACACCAGTATTCATCATAATGTTCAGAAAAAACCTGTTGTTTATGATATTCAAGTGCTGGCCTTGCTAGGAATGGACAATTTGAATTACAGTTGCATGGCACATTATAGAGAGGAAAAATTAAAAGCATATTTGAGAGAGACACTGCTTACACTGCACGTAACCAGAGCCATGTGCTGACAATTCTGAGAGCAGCATTTTATTCATTAAAGCAGAGCTCACTAGAACCTGTGCTGAAAAATCGGCCTCTTTCCTTATGGAAACTGTTTTCCAGCTATTCAGGCTATCTGCACAGTTTGCAAGTTGAAAGGTTCTCACTGTTTTTCCAGAACATGAGATTGTTGTACAGTTACACTGTTAAAAAGACAAATTTAAAAAAAAAAAAAGTACTTTTTGAACAGTTGCTAAAAAGAGGCAACTCTCCATATCCTCTGTTAAACTCACACATGCACTCTGCAGGCTTTACATATTCTGTATATGATTTTTGGCACAATTTTGTTTTGTTTCAGAGGTTTTTGTTGATTTGCTCATGCAATAAAAATGTAATAATGCAACAGCTAGGGAGGGTGGAAAAATACATTGCCCAGCTTCAACTGAAAATCTTTTTAATACTCCTGTATAAAAACCTGAATGGTGGCAATCAAAAGTGAATATAAATCTGTCCAAACTATCTGACAATCTTTAGTTCCTCTTTATTCTTTGATAAGACAGTTGTACTGTTGTCTCACTCCAAATTAAACATTCAATCTTCAGATATATCCAGAAGTCATGAAGACAAAAAAAGAAGAGTAGACAACTATAGTACCTAAACTGTGCCAGAAGATAGCAATACTGGGAACGTAATCACTGGGACAAGATGTGAGAGGAGCAAATGCTTCAGGTCAGGTCAGAGAGCTGTTTACCAGCAGTATGAGTCCAGTCACTGAAGATACCTCACAAATTTTGCTTCAAGTGTCCAAATATTAATTTCTGCAGAATTAGAAAACGAATCCGACTAATGCAGAAATGTGTTAACTCCTACCTCTTACCAGCACTTTATGAAAACACAGTGGAGACTGAGGAATTCAGTTACATTCCTAACTGATTTATCCCGTTTTTCCACGCGCAAAGCACATAAACCCAACAGAGAAGGTGAAAAATGCCTACGATTTTGAGGTGTGAGAGGAGCCTCATGACGTCAGCCATGTCAGCCAGGATGAGCAGGCGAGTGACGGCCGAGAGCAGGGCCCGGGCAGCGCGCACCATGGTGCCCCTCTTCACCGAGGAGCAGGGGTCATCCGCGAACTCCGACGAGGCAATCCGCATCGTTTCTCCTGGGATTGGGAACACAAATGGTCACTCAGGTTAGCTTTGAGCCTTGCATTTTTTGTTTTCCAGAAAGTATAAATAACTCCCTAGAAGCTAAGCTAAGTGCTGTTGGGAAAAAATCACAGAACCACAAAACCCTTGGGTTGGAAGGGGCCTTAAAGCCCATCCAGTTTCACCCCAGGGACACCTTCCACTACCCCAGGTTGCTCCAAGCCCCACCCAACCTGGCCTTGGACACTTCCAGAGATCCAGGGGCAGCCACAGCTTCTCTGGGCACCCTGTGCCAGAGCCTCCCCACCCTCACAGGGAACAATTCCTTCCCAACATCCCAGCTATCCCTGCCCTCTGGCAGTGGGAAGTTATTCTCCCTTGTCCTGTCACTCCAGACCCTTGCCCCAAGTTCATCTTCAGCTCTCCTGGAGTCCCTTTAGGCACTGGAAGGTGCTGGAAGGTCTCCCTGGAGCCTTCCCTTCTCCAGGCTGAACAATCCCAGCCTAGCCTGGATGTGATTCACAGATTTTATATTAACCCAACCTTTGCTGTTGTTAAAAATAATTCTGTTTCCAAGCAGAAACTCAGAAAGAAAGTACTTCTAATGCGAAATCAAAGCATATTTACACTGCGTTTAAGACCACTACTACAACATTAAAACAAAATCCCAGATGGCAAAACTTCCCATAAGACAATGCAAATAGTGGGGGAGAGATTTAAGATGGCCACAGTGATTAATTCCCATCAGAACTCTTTTCCCTATTGTATTTATCATTAGGACTGCATGTTAATATTATAATTTGCAAGCAGTGTATCTTGGATGATAAGATGATAATATATAATTTCAAAATAAAATTCAAATGGCTCATTTTTAAGGCTACATAATCCTCTTAGCTTTCCATAAGGCTGGCAAAACTCTCTATGAATTTCTTGGGAAACAATTAACAAACAGTCATTGCCAGATAAAAAGAGAACAAACCAAATTTCTAAACGTACTTAAATGTTACATTGCCCAGCATCACAGAGCTGAAATTCAAGGTAAAACAGAAAACAAGGTTTCTGTGGAGGAGGACCACAGTTTGCTGTCCCTGCCTTCCCGTGCATTTTACCTGTGTGCCAAGAATCACTGAAACTAGGAGCAAGGAATTCAAAGATATTTTTCTAACACAAACTTTAATTCAAACACTTATTTGAAAAATTTATCCACAACTCGTGGCTGAAAGTGTGCTAAAAATTGGGAATGAAACTTCTATATTATTATTATTAGTCAATGACTGAAATATTTCATGTAAAAGGGAAGGTTGAGAGCAACCACAGAACAGCTGAGAGCCCAGCATGTGAGCAAGGGTTAGATGTGAGTGTCCTAACTTGGGAATTTGATCCCAGTGCACGACTGGCATCATCTAACCAGTGTAACGTGGTAAGGCATCATCTTCCCTTCAATTATTTATTGAGGGAAACCAATTATCCCAGTTTTGTGTAGAGAGTTTGCCCCAAAATGCACTCTTGGAGCGTACTGAGTTGATTGAACCCAAGGGGACACACACAACCATGTGAAATCCCAGCAAGGCTTTCCCTTATTTAAGCTCTAAGCTGGATTCAGATGAGATGGAAGTGATTCCAAGCATCCAGCAGCGAAACTCTTGTAAGTGGAAGTACTGAATTTTAGAGAAATCCAAGCTGAAATGGCAGCCAAAGCAAGGTTGGATTTTGGAATCAGATGCTTGCAAGTTGCTTAACTTCCATTTTGATGCTGAAGAGATTTTACCACTTTCTGCCAAATTAGCAGTGTGTAGCTTCAGAAAAATATTTATATTGGACTATGAAAGAAACAATATTTGATAATCAGCCAGTGGCACCTGGAAAGCAAGAAGGAAAATTATCTTCTTAGACTTGAATATCCAAGGAGATACCCCTAGCAAAAAGATTTGAAAATCAACGCTCATGGGCAGAGGGAAAATGCACAGAGGGTCAAAAGGAAAAAAAAACAAACAAACAGTTAGAAGAGTTTGAATTAGATATTTAACCTTAGAAAGCTCACATTAGGTGAAATAAATGTCCAAAATAATTAAGCAAAAAGTATTAAATAGATATAAATAAACAAACCAACAAAGTATGAGTATAAAAGTTCACAGCAGGTTGTTTAAAACTTTAAAAGATCTAGTAATTAATAATTTAGAATCTAATAACCACTAGCAGTTTTGGGGAGGAAGACTCGTCTGTTTCAGTGCCAATTAACATATTTTAATCCTCCTACAGCAGTGGTATCAAACCACTCTTAGGCTAAAGGTAACACTGGAGCTTCAGCTAGCCCAATTATTTTTTAGAGAAACCTTTTTATCTGGAAAAAGTCAACCCTACATTCAGTTATCCATTTCTTTCCAAATTCGTTTCAAGTTGTTCTGTAATCTATATTCAATTACTTTCAGTGAAAATTGGGTCAATGCAAGAAACACAGACATCTGAAGTCATCAGGTCTGCTTCCTTGCCACTGCAGTCAGTTGTGTGATAATATAATTAATAATTATCTTAATATGATAATAGCTACACTCATAAACTTATCAAGCTTCCATCTTAGAAACAGCTCAGACATTTAACCCCAATTAATCCTGTGTGAAGTAGGAAACTCATTCCAAAATGAACTCCAGAATGTGACAGGTTCTTTTCATTAGAGACACTTTAATGCCATACTGCCTGTATTTGTAGATAATTTAAATCCATTTCTTCTCATGCCCCCTTTGTCCTCCAGTTTCACTGTGTTCTTCTTCCACTCTTGTTCCTATTGTCCCTTTCTAGCTTTGTGCATTTTTGTGAGGAGTCCTGACAGATTAAAAGCAGTACTTCAGTCCCCTCTAATTGCACACAATATCCACTTCTATAATCATTACAGCAGCCCCATGAAACAATTCTGCTTCTGGAGTACAAATTAAAAGAACTGCAGGTTTCTAGGACCACTTGCAGCTATGAGAAATACTCATGGAATCACAAAATATCCTGGGTTGGAACTGTAGGGATCACTGAGTCCAGCTCCTGGCCCTACAAAGGACACCCCAACAATCCCACCATGTCCCCAAGAGCTCAACAACTGCAAAAATCTATCAACAGATGATTGCAAAGGTCACCCAAAAAAGCTACTGGAATTTCATGAGCAGACTTAAGGTAAAACATCTACCTATGAGGAAAGGAATGAATCAAGGCTTTCAGTGGTTAATAGACAGAGGAAATGCCATTTTTTACAAAGCCTTGAAGTGTTTATTAAGAGATAGAAGACAGGCACAGAGCAGCAATCTAGAGAACAGCTATGATCAGTAGGGGTGCTGACAATACACCAAACACCTGGAAATAATTAACGGAACAATGATAAATTGTTCGGATGCACCACTCCTGAGCAGTTCTCAAATGGAGGAAATTAATAAAGCTACAGTCTAATTAATCCATTTCTTTTCGATTTTTCCTTTTGTTCTATATGTCCAAGATCAAAAAGACAGAACAACTGATCCATGACATAATGGAAGTATTTTGGAGTGTTCTCCTTGTAATTAGAGCAAAAGCACTGTTATGAAGCTATCCTAAACTATAATAATATATCGACCCAAACTGAGTTGCAGATTCCATACAAAACAGTGAGGATTATACTAATTGATGATATGATAGATTTGAACAACACATAATTGTTAATAAGGCATATTTAAATTATATAAGCAGATTTTTAATCCTTTCATCAGGGATGTTGTCTCGTTAAGAAACAAAAGCAAACCCTTCAGGATGCAAAGCTCTGCAATTTTCAATTTGTCTAGAAATTCACCAAATAGAATAGTACCACGCCCTGTTCATCCCAGTATGCACCTCGACAGTCAAACTTCAGGAATAATGAACTTAATCTGGTCTTGGGTGGTTGGTTTCTCACTGTCTGTATTTCTCCTACCTTATTAATCACACTGATGATTTACCACATCTCTTAAAACATCATATTTTGTTTACAGTACTTTAAAATCCAGTCTCCATAGCTGAACATGTTCATCTCAGTATTAACCTCTGTTTGACATTATCAGAATGTGGGAATTGATTTGCAGAGGATTTGTAGAGTATTTTCATGCTGTATATTACTACATATAAATATGCATTTTATTCAGAATTCTAAAAGCTTCATACAAATGGCAATTTAGTCTTCCCTTTCCTTAATACCTTTTTTCTACATCTTTACTACTATGTTCCCTAAACTCCTTTCCTCTTCCACTTGCAGCTGGGATTTTGCTCTCCATCTGTGGGAGAATGACCACTGTTCTCATCATTTTAATGGATTTCAAGGCCAGAGAACACCATCTCTGATCAAGCCCCCATCTTTTCCCATCACATTTCAGTTCCTAGAGCTGTGTCTCTCTGGAATTGACTGTACAGACAATCCAGTTCACTTAAATTTGACTCGCTTTACATTTGACATTTAGGCAGAGCGATGGAAGATGAATCACACTCTGCATTTTAAAGTACAGTGGATATCCTTAAATCTAGTAGGTATTTTAGATTCAATGTTCTCTCTTAGATCCAAGAACACACCACATCATTCACTTCATGGACCATTAAAAAATGTAATTTTAGTTAACCCAACTACTCCTTTCCTGAGGGACAGAAAATAGCAAGAATACTTTTAAGATATTTAGCCACATATCTATGGCAATGTAAGACAATTTATCCACGAATGTTATGCTTTAGAAATAACTTTTCTAATTAATAGTGCATTTGGAACATCACTGATACACTTAAGTACAATAAAATACCAATTAAATTTTAATTCAAAACTAAATTGTTCGGGATGTGAGGATACATTAGCATTTCTAATCCCTCTTTGTCTGCAACTCAGTTACTCCATGGATTAACATCCTTCAGGGACACACTAAACTGATCTGCCTTCACTGAACTGGAGAGTTCAGTGAACACCAACATGAACATTTTAGATGTTCAACACTGTGGTTGGGAACATGAAAACACACTGGACCTCTTAACATTTCCATAAATACAGAGGCAGATCTAAAAATTTAAGCTCAACTGAATTATAACATGGCTTTATTTGTATCCTGACAAAAGGATACTAATGATGATGCTGAACTATGATGTTCTACTAGAATATGGAATCACAGAATGGTTTGGGTTGGAAGAAACCTTAAAGATCATCTTGTTCCACCCCTTGCCATGGGCAGGGACACCATCACATACACCATCCCAGGTTGCTCCAAGCCCCATCCAGTCAGGCATTGGACACTTCCAGGGATGGGACAGCCACAGCTTCTCTGGGCAACCTGTGCCAGGGACTCACCACCCTCACAGGGAACAATTTCTTCCTAATATCCCATCTAAATCTACTCTCAGTTGAAAGCTCTTCTCCCTTGTCCTATCAGTTAGAAGTTCAGCTAGCAATTTTTCCACAACTTCTATGTTTATACTAAAAATTTGAGATGCCTAATTAAAATAAGTATTTTCTTCTTTACCCAATGCTGCAGAGTTGCATCAAGAAGCACATTCTAAACTATTAGAACAGTTCATCACCTAAACAAGAAACTACAGTGGAAAATGTTAGGAAAAGTTGCCGTCTTTCTGGTGAAGTGTGCATGGTACATTTATTAAAATCATTATTGTAAAAAAGGACTAAAATGAATGGAACTGACAAAGAAAAATCTGTAAATCCTGGTGATGAACATCTTGAATTTAATCATTTAATGGGTTTCTGCATAACAATTTATTAATTTAAATAGAACTGTCATTAATAAATTTAACATATCAGGTATAGAAGGGAACAACATTTGAAAAGCACCCAAAATTTCCCAGCAGGCATGGAAAAGGAGGCACTCCAAGAAAATGACTACAGCATTCAGCACTAGGCACACTGATTCCATCATTCTGGATATTATTTTCATTCTGGGGCTTGAAGAGGCTCACAAATACTGTACAGGAAAGCAAGTTCGAGGGTAGATTCTATCCATGCCCAAGGCACTGTGAACTAAGTTGAAAATCATAATGCAAATCAGTTCCATCACTCTCTATTATCACATGAAAAGAAAATAATATCCAGTGAAGAGTTTATTTGAAATTGATATTTTTTGAGATAAGCTTCAGTTCAAAGGGCTGATATTTTCCAGCAAGATGCATTTTCATAACAAAATTTATCAAAAAATCCCAGTGATCTGTGAAAAAGAAGGAGCAGCAAGTTGCTAATGTCAGCTCATGGGAAGCACTGTGAGGAGGGGGAAGGACTGATGAGGAGATTGATCAGTCCAGTGGATTATCAGCTCCCTAGTTGTTTTAAGGGTCACTTTTGTGACTGCTAATTTATGTTTTTCCTTACACTTAGATCCTACCTGAATGCCTTGACAGAAGCAGTAAGAGAAGCAGGGAGCACCTGCTCAGTCTGGGGAACAAACATGGCTAAAAGTAAAAAAAACCCTTCCCACAACCCCAGCTGGGATTAAGAGAACAGGCACGTTAATGTTGGACAATTGAGGGGTTCGCAGGAAAGAGAGAAAAATAACAGGAAAAATTTAAATAGAGACATTCAGAAAGATATTCCAGTATGAGAGAGCATAAGACAGGAGAAAAGCAGACCAGGGAGAGTCAGCACAGGGAAAATCTACGGTGTAGGCATACAATAAGAAAAATATGAAAAAGAAGACAACAAACAATATAAAGAAAGAACTTACAGGTTTACACAGAGAAACAGACAGCAGGTACAAGAGCACTACTAAAAATCTAACTTATTTAATTTCTATTTGTTCACATAATCTGCACACATTGTTTATGATAACCTATATTTGACATCCAATGCAGTTATTTTTTCACCATAAAACAACTTATCAAGGATTTTAAAATCATCCTCAAAGCATCAGCCTATATGAAAATTAAGTTTATCTTTCCAAAACTGGGAAGGACATTTAAAAATTAATTTTCAAAGACTACAGCAGCTTTTCATTGAATTTTGACTTGGCAACATTTTAGTATCCCAACACTTAATTGCCAGTTTTAATGGGAATTCACATACATGCAGTGACACCTACGTGTGAATATAAGAGCTCCTTTTTACAACTATACTCATTGCTTGAATGTTTAAAAACTGCAAGAGCTTCTGTGCAGAGAGATAATGAGATAACTGAGCTTCATGGTGTGAATTTACATTCCAGTGCAGAGATCAAAACACAAAACTAATCTATAGCCCTCCATCAACACACAGAAAGGCAGACTGCTGTTGTGCACAGGACAAGGCTCACAAACAAGACATGATTATCATTAGATTTGTAATGAGAACAGAAAGAAATTATCATTAGTCTAAGTCTGTATAGCTAATAGAAAAAGCTATGGTTGAGTGTTAGGACTGTCCTTTAGAGATACCTGGGCATGGCAGAAGAGAGGCCGAGGGGAATCAAGGCTGGAGCTGGCACTGAGCAACTTGATCTAGTGGAAGGTGTCCCTGCCCATGGCAGGGTGTTGGAACTAGATGAGCTTTAAGGTCCCTTTCATCCCAAACCATTCCATGATTCCTTTACTGGATGCAGAGCAAAACACAGTCAACAAAGGATGAGGAAAAGGCTGAGGTACTAAATTCCTTCTTTGCCTCAGTCTCCAACAGTAAGAGCAGTTGTCCTCCAGGTACCCAGAGCTCTGAGCTGAAGGGCAGGAATGGGAGCAGAATGAAGCCCCCAAAATTGGTTCTACTCCTGTCACTAATGCATTTATAGAATACTTTTTATTGGGTTTTTTAATGGCAGTAGCCAGGTTTCAGTTCTAGCTGGGCTTTGGCCCTTGCCATTTTCTCCCTGCATGACCTCCAAACATCCTTGTAGCTCTCCTGAGCTGCCTGTTCCTTTTCACAAAAGTCACAGACTCTCCTTTTTTACCCTTTTTCCAGCCAAATAAATAAAATAAGGAGTGATTTAAAACCATACAGACAACCAGAAACAGGTGAAAGGAAGTAGAGGTGACATATTTTTTAAAGAAAAAACACATATATGTCATCACATACTGCAGAAATCACATAATACGAACAGAGGTTAAAAACTGACTTACCTACAACTAAAACACCAAAAGGAAAAAAGGCAACGCATCTCTGAAAGTCAATTGGAACAATTACAGATGAATGAGATTTGCAAACATACCAAACCAAAATCAGTGGAGAGCCTACTATTTTATTTTTAGTAGATATAAAAATAATTCTAAATTCCATCAGCTTTAGAGAATAGGCTCCTTTTCCAATGTTCATATATAAACAGCAGTTGGAATATCTCACAGATCTAAAGACTAAAAAGGATTTGTCTCTGATAAAGGGATTAAAACAGAGAGAACAAGATAGCTGGAGATCAGAATGCTGTAATTTGTCACTTCTCAGAGGAAAGCAGCGCCTATTATTTGATTATAACATTTTATATTCCCTCACTCTGTAAAGTATTACTGGCCTTTGTAGTATGTGAAAAATGTACTTCAGACAAAGACACGTTCTAAATGGTAAATGGAAAGGCAATAAATTAAAGCCTTTTATAAACTGACTAAGCATCTTTTAGGACTCAGATATTAGGAAGTATATTTCAAATTTTCATGCTGTCACTTTTAATACTCCTCTCATCGAACAGCACATTCTGAAACCATATTCAAAATTAAAGCCTAATCTGTATGGGAGAAAGAAGCTTTTATACAACTTTTGAAGTTGGATGACTGCCATGGAAAATGCAGTCAAAAATAAAGAACACAGAACAAAACGTACTGTACTGTAGGCAAATAGGAGGACTGAGCAGGGGGGCAAGGAAGGCACGCAGATAAAGTTTAGTGCTCCAAGGACTCCTTGTATCTTTCTCATTAAATGACATCAGGTAACCACAGAATCATGGGATGGTTTGAGTTGGAAGGAACCTTAAAGCTCATCTCGTTCTACCCCCTGCCATGGATGGGGCACCCTCCATTAGACCAGGTTGCTCCAAACCCCATCCAACCTGGCCTTGAACACTTCTAGGGATGGGGCAGTGTCTTGGTTTAAGACTATTTAAAAAGGTGGGCACTCAAAAATGAGTCACCTCCCCTTAATTCCACCCAAACCCTTTCCACCAGTAAGGAATGAATATGAGTAGATATAAGTGAAAAAGGCAACAGTTTACTAACAAAGGGAACAGCAACAGGCAAAAAACAACAGTAAATAACTGCTAGATGCAAAATTGCCAAATTTTAAGAACTCCACAGGAAGAAGGAGAGACCCGAAATGCTGGAATTACCCTTCCCAAGACGGCGCCCGTCTGAGGCAGCCACGTGGCTGAGGGAACAAAGGGAAGATGGCGTCACACCCTTCCCCTCCAAAATGGCGACTGCAGGCCCCAGGAACGAAGAGACAAAATGGCGGCAACCCGCACCAGAAAGGCGGGATCCCACAGAGCCGTTCTAGAGGCAGATGAAAATTTGCTCGGTCGCGTGGGGTCTGCGCCTCTACCGCCACTTGCTCCTGCCATTTGCAGGCTCTGCCATGGCCGCCATGGTGCGTGGCGGGAAAAGGACCGGGCTGCCCCCACAGGCACATGGTGGCCTGACCCCAGGAACTTGCTCGCTTTTCTCGCTGCCACCAGAGTTCGCAAAATTCACCTCGAATCAGTTTCTAATCGTAAAATGCATCTTTACCAGTGGCTACGGTTGCAAACCCAAAACAACCACCTCCGAAGCAGAGCTTCCTCCTTCCGCAAAAGTCGCCATGAAAGGAAGAGCCTCCGCTGCCACAGCCGGCTCTCCTGGTGCGGGGCTGCCTGCGGCAGCCACAGCTTCTCTGGGCAACTTGTGCCAGGGCCTCACCACCCACACAGGGAAGATTTTCCCCTAACATCTAATCTAAACCTGCCCTCCTTCAATTTAAGGCCATTCCCCCTTTTAACAAAGCAGAAATAATCCTGGTAACATGGATCCAAACCCAAGATTCTCATATGTTACACAGCAGTATTTACAATTCCATTCTGAACACAGAAAACCTCGCTTTTTAAAACTGAATTCCTTTGCAAAACTTACTCAACAGAACAAAATTTTATTGTCAAAGTTGGTTACTAATTTATTTTTTTTCCTGTATGTGTGTAAACATCACAAAGTCACTCTTGAAATTTTCCAGTTAGTTTTTGAAAGACTGAAAATTCACTGTTCAGTATCAAAAGCATAAAGCAATGACCAAATCTCAAGCTCATCCCCTTGACTCTTTCTCCCTTCAGTAAGCTACTTCCCAACTTAAATATCCCAGACAAAGTCTCTGCACCATTCCAGATCTCCCACCAGTTTCCCTATCCATCATTAGACAGCTGGTGAAACTCTCAGCTCCTTTGCTCTGCTAAAAACTTCCATCACTGACCTACACAGTCATCTGAGGTCACTCCTGTGCCAAGCGAAAAGGAATTTCCTTCCAAATACTTTTGATCCGACAGACTAAAATAACTGATTTTCCAGTTCAAAGGGTGACTCAAACTTTTCCTTTATTTCCTTCTTCCTTTTTTTTTTTTAATGTTGAAAAAAAAAATTCAGTTCAGGATTTCTGCCTAATGAATCAACAGTGATTTCATTTCCAGCACTCGGCTGCGACTCGGAGGATGTTTCAGTAACACATAAATCAGAACAGCTTCAAAAGGGGAGGTCGAGATGCTCACCCCGTGGTGCTCTGCAGCTTCACAGGACTGTTCTGAAGGGTCAGAGACTTCAGCTCCAATCTGCACATTGAATTACACGCAGAGGGGACACAAATACAGATTTCATGCATGGGGGGAAATCTCCTTGCAAAACATTGCTCATGGTTAGCTCAAAACTTAATTGAAAAGGCTGTACATTAAATGCTGCTGAGGATTACTCACTGTGGATTAAGCCTACCCAGTCTGGGATTTACTGCTGGAAGACAGAACATGGCAAGATAACTGCCTGTGGTAGCTATTCCAATTTGTAAGATCTTTTTTTCTTTCAATAATTTTCTTAATTTAAATCCTAGTGAAACTATTCTCCAAATTTGACCTGAATTCAGAAATTTCATGCATACTAATGGGTGGTGGAGTTAAATATTTACTGCCAAACATGGCCTAGTTACAATCCCTTGATAGGGATTTTTTTTTGTTAACTGTGCTGCATTTCTGCAATACTTTCTCAAATAAAACCTTTACTAACAGTAATATTTCTTCTAAAGGAACAAGCAGTAATTTTAGGATTTGATTTTAATATTCAAGTCAAATATTTCTGGAAGAAACACTATTTCTAGAACTTTCAGTTAGTGAGTATAATTTTATTTTTGAAAACTGTCACAAGTTGACATTTTAAAGAAATTTTATTCTTCCCTGATATAAAGCCACAATAGCAATAAAATCTTCAAGAAGGACAATGTAAATAAATATAGAATAAAAAATCACCAAATATATTAATTTATATTACTTTTCAAACTTTTATCACTGTTTTTGCAAAATCTGTCTCAAACTGTCATGTTCAGGCAATATATCAAACACCAACTACCCTTTATAACAAACATACCCGGGAGATGTAAGTCACTTTCACAAATTTAAACTAACATGAGCTTAAACAAAACACTGAAAAGGGAAATGAATATCAGAAAAGCTCCAGCCTGGAGCTTTTTTTTTTTTTTTTTTTTTTTTTTCCGGGCTGGAACAAAAATAAATCTTTTTGAAATGGTGCAGAGAATAGAGAAGAAGCAAAGATCCCCGGACAGCCAGCTGGCTTTGCCAAGAACCAGGATCGTCAGCAGTTCTCCCAAAAAGCCTAAATCATGTGTACAGAAAATCACAAAGTCAAGGAATGCGTTGGGTTGGAAAGGACCTTAGAAGACCATGTAGTTCCAACCCCTCTGCCATGGGCAGTGACACCTGTATGTATTTCATTTTTTCTCTACTTTTAGTGTTCTCCTTAAGGATCAATCCTAATCAGCCACAGAGGGGAACAGGATAAGCCATTGGGTTTGCTTCACAGAAAGACAAAATGGTTTGGGTTAGAAGGATTTTGAAGGTCATCTAGTCCATCTCTTGCAACGAGCAGGGACAGCTTCAACTTCACCAGGTTGCTCAGAGCCCGATCCAACCCGACCATGAATATTTCCAGTGATGGGGCATCCACTGCTTCTTTGGGCAGACAGTTCCAGTGTCTCACAAAATCAGAGAATAGAGAGTTTGAGTGCCTGATATGTGTGGTCAGCCATAAATATAAACTATATTTTTGCATATATAAATATATATATACACACACACACATGAGCTGTATATGCGTGTTTGTGTGCATGTGCCTACTGGAAACACAGCATCTTTCTCGTTCCTGCTTGCAACTGGGGCCACGGAGCTGCAGCAGCCTCACTCCTGGTTTTGGGAAGCCTTGACCCTACCTTTATGTATAGCAACTCTTGGAGATGCTCTACAACATCTGCTTTTTAATCTGAAAAGGATTTTTAATGTGTTTCTGCAGCAAAATTCTCAGAGAGCTGAAAGATAATTAATGGACGGAAAAGAGTCTGAAAGAGCCAGTGTTAGAGTATTTGCATGGAATGGCATTTAGAGAGCCAGATTTCTGAGGAGGAGCATTGCAAAAATGAATAACAAGTGAAGTTGCTTCAACATGCAACAAGCAATTGAAAATAGATAAGGAATATCTTTTATTAACAAGATTAGAGTTTTCAGGCCACAGCTCCAGTGACTTGCTGAACAGAAAGCTTCAAATCTTTGTGCTCAAAGCTTTCAGCCCAGGCATGAGCCACCAGCCAGACAAAAGCGAGTTGCAGAGCACCTCATCACATATATTATTGGAAAAAAAAGAGAGTATGTTTATTATGCACACAGGTTCTTTCAAAAGTGCAGAGCAAGATTCATTTTCCCATTAAGCACACCTGCCCACATGTCCCACTTCACCTTTCAGAATGAAGAGAAATTCTAGTTTGTCTTAAAAACCTGTTTTCCAGTAATTTCTCTCCACAGACACACTTTTTCCTCTATCAAGAACTAGCACACAATAACTTCTGTAAGCAAAAAAAAGTTCTCATATACTTCAGTGAAAAGGTTTATAAATAAACATAGGGAGAACATACGTTTAAGTGAAAAGATCAGGGTTTTTTTGTCTAAAAAAAGATTCTTTAGGTTCTGGGAAAAAAAAGGATTCTAGGTTTTCTAGATTTTTCTAGAAACCATCTTTCATAGGATTTCCTCTTAGTTTTAAACCTTCATTCAAAAAGCTTTCAAAACTAGATGGCGAAAAGCATTAAAGCACTAAAAATTTTATTTTTTAGTGTATTCCATCAGTGAGAAAAAAATTGCCAAGAAAGTTAAAGTCACTTTTGTGTCTCAGACGCTCATCCACAATTTCAAGATAGTCACAGAGTACATAGATCACATTCCTTTTTACAGTGTTCATAAATCTGCATGAACAAAAAATTAACCCTACCTCAACTTTACCCTGTCTTCAAATACAAATAAACATCAACAGCTATTTTCTGTCCCATGACTGAAGTATGAATTTCAGATTATGGTGTGAAATTTTATCTACCATGCTTGAAAAGCAGAAAAATTTAAAAGACAACAACCAGCTGCTGGACTAAATCATGTTTTTAATGGAAATTTCAGCTACATGCAGAAAACTTCCAGGAAAATTACATTAAAATCAGGCAGTCACCAGCACATACCTACAAAGAGACATTGCCAAAGCCATTTACCAGATAGAATAAATTTACATGACTATAACCTATTTGCTTGTGTTGCCTTCCGCAGCAACCCAGACTGTCTCTTAATAAATTTAATCAAACCTGAGCCCAGTGGTCCTGCTATGCTTGATAGATTTTTGTGTCAATCATGGCCTGAATTTCTCCTCCACAGGGAATTTCCTTCTTCTCTACTGATCAATAAAAGACCAGTTCCATTTAGACACCTGTGCTGTGAGTGTAGCATATACTGTACTTTTTACTCCTGTGAGTTCTTCTTCACCTCCCTGCACCTCTCAGGGTTTGTAGCTTCACTCTTTATGGTCACAGAATCATGGAATGGTTCGGGTTGGAAGGGACCTTAAAGATCATCCAGTTCCAACTCCTGCCATGGGCAGTGGAGTCTCTGCTTTCCCTCCTCTCTAATATAAAAAGACATGAATGATAAACATCCGCATTTCCCAGGTCTCCTTTGTCCCCCATCTGGGAGATCTTTTACACAACTCCAACAGTATCAGAATAAACACCCACACAGCAAAGCATTTAATGGCCCAGCAACTGGATAATTTCATTTAGATGGTTTTGAACTATAACTGTTCCTATTATGGAATCATTATGGGATACACAGATACACAGGGATAAGCTTTAGGCATCAAATCTTCTCTTTTTGCTCTTTGTGATTTTAGAACCCAACTTCATAAATCAAACCCGTTGATCACTAGAGTTTTCTACAGCCAACAGAATTTACCCTTCCACAGCACAGAAGTAACAAGAATCTTAACACCAGGGGCACTCTCAGTCATTCCAAAGCATTTTGCAAATGATGCGGAGCATTTGTTCCACACCTATCAATGGAAAGCAAGAGCCCCTGGAGTGAATTGCTGCCTTTAGTAGTACATAACAGTACCCAGCAAGGCAGGGCAGGAAATGAGGAGCACACCAAGAGCCAGCTGTAACTGCCGCAGACATTTTTAGGTTGACAATGTAATTATCCCAGCTGGAACCCTGCCAGGAAATCAGCCAGGAAAACACAGCCTCAGTTCATTAATCCAGCTCTTTATGGCACTGAGCTAAACATATCATTTCACATCACACCAGGGCTGGTCTCATTTACACGACTCGTGGGTGCTAATAATGGTGTGTGGTGTCTCCTGCTCTCCTCATTACGGGATCGTGTTGAACAGGCCCCAAAAAAAGCTGCTCCACTTTTCTGACAGGCTTTTTTCCCAGCCTGGAGTGTTGACAAGAGATGAATGTCTGTGTCATTCTGTGTAATACTGTTTAAGATCTTTCTTCCCCTCTCTGCTTCTTCATTGTTGTTTGGGTTGGTTTTTTTTTTAAATATATTTTAAAAAAAAGAAGAGTAAAAGTCTTTTTCTCATTTAAATAAGTCAAAAATTCAGTCTAGATAAGGCAAGTTTAGGTTGATGCCTCTAACTCAGTAGAAGGCTCCTGAGGAGAAGCTGAGTCAGCATCACAAACCCAAAAAGGAGAGCGTTATAAATTCAGAGAGAATATGGGCACTTGTGTCACCACTGAAGATGCTGAGCTTCAACTTGACACAACACAAAATAAGGAATGTAAGCAACAGGAAACCAAAGTAGTTGACAAATGAAAATTAATGCCAGAACAGCCAGGCATCAGCACTAAAAATCTTAAAAAAAAAAAAAACAAAACACCCAACCAAAAGCCACCATCACAACAACAAACACCCAGCAGAAAAAATAATCAACAAAACCCATAAAACCCCACTAGAATATTGGAATATCCTTGTACATAGAGCATACAGCAAATACTTAATTTATTCTGACGTACTGGCAATTGAATATTTAAGAAAACCCAAACCACACAGGAACAGGAAAACAGTGAAACCAAATATACATAGAGTGGAGAGGAGGAAAAAAATACCCTCAGGATAGAACAGACTGGAATACTCACTAATCAGTGCTTATATACACAGAATTTCACCCTGCCTTCTCATATGATCACTTCAGTCCAATATGCACAAGATGAAAAAAGCAAAGTATGAGTTCTGTGGGAGTAACTCACTGAAAATCAGTATTTTACACCCAAATCCTTTAGCCTCCTTTTGAAATCTCAGTTGGAGATCTCTCAGTCTTGTTCTAAAACCCAGGGTTGATGATACTGGCAGATGGTATCTTTAGATTATAGGACTTACAAAGGAATAAACCTGAAAGGTACTACATTCTGCTGCAATAAAGATAATTACAAATCAAAGTCAATAAAACTGAAGTATTTTGTTATAGGCATATATTGAGAACATATTTTTCCCCTACCACATAGGTAAATTTGAAAGCATCTCATACCCATTTTATCTTCTGAAAGAAAGTTGACAGATATTATGAGTATCTATTTATCACCCACACTCAGAAAATAATAGCCTTAATATTGCTATTATCTCTGTATTTTCAGGCTTGGATATTTTTTTTTTTTAAGATATATATTTCAATATATACTTGAAACCACAAGTACTTCTATATTGCTGTTTTATCTGGCTGATAATTGCTAAATTGTTCAGAAACACATGTGCCATAATCCTAAATCTACATTTGCACCCACAGGCCTTAAACCACTGCTCAGATTTAGCCAAGTGAAAGAAACCACACCATTTTGTCACACAGCAGAATAAAAACAGGCTGAAAATGAAACAATAAGCTTTGGCACCGGGCAAAGCTTTACTCCCATCAAGCATTTTGTCCCACATACCTTGTTTTCGAACATCTTCTACAGCAGCAACCAATTCCTCCTTGAGATCCTGGCTCTCCTTAGCAATTTGGTCTCCTTTTTCCAAGAAATTTTGAGTGGCCTGCTCCACTGAGGCAGCCAAAACATGAGCCTTCTTCGAGCGCCCTTTCTTCTTGCCAGATGGTCCTTTATTGCTCGTGTTCACCAGCGTCGTCACCTTTGGGCACGAAAACAAGTTTTTGTCAGTTTGAACAATTCCCCAACTATCAATAGGAACACCTAATTCAATCCTCACGCTATTTTCTGTGCCCTGGAAGGAATGGTCGCATGTTTTGAATAGATAAAATTGGAAGTATAAAATCCAGCAGCACGTCTTTCAACAGAGGATTTTCCTTTTAAACCCTCCTCAGTCTGGGCTAAGCAAATCACAGCCAAGCAGCAAAAAGAAAAAGATAAGAACCAGGCATGGCAGGGCAGTGGTGCCAAAGCATCGTTTTTGTCACTGGTTTTCATTTTCAAAAAATGAAGAAGCTGATAAAATGGAACCTGAACACACAAGGGTCAGAAACCATTCAAAAAGCAATTGTCCCTTGAGGTAATGTACTGTCAGTGACACACAAGTGGTGACAAAAACATTGTGGCTGTTTTCCAGACGTGAAAGGTATGAAGAGCTCCCACTGCAAAAGTTATACAGGTTAAAACCCTTTGCCTTACTGTTGCTTCACTATATTCCTAATATTTTGTCATAAACCCACAGCAGGCAGTGAAATGATCAGTCACTATTTAAACAGAAGGAAACTCTGCTTCCACGTTTGCAGAATCTCCTGAAGGAATTCTTTATTGAGCTGTCAATAAACTGATTGCTTAAATAAGCTTAAAAACACAGCACAGCGTGAACATCCCACAGCTGAGTGCTGGGAAAAGAGGGAATCCTGCTTTACTCCAGCAGTACCACGCTGCTGCTCCGTAGAACAGGAATTTTGAATTGGGTATTATCGGGTGTTAAATGCACAAAAAACCAGCAGTGGATCCATAATGCTCAGGGATGCAATTTTCCCTAACCAGGACACAAACCAGGGCACTTGAAGTGTTTTATCAGTGTTCTAAGCCACAAATTTGCTGCAAGAAAATAAATGCCTTCGCAATAAAGACATGTCACTAAAAACCAAAGGATTTTAAAACAAGGATGAAAATCATCTCATCCCTGTAACCAGAAGAGTGACAATGTCTTTGGCAGAGTTTTGACCAAAAAGCCTTTTACCGTGCATGCTCTTTGTGCTACATTTCTTTTCTCTTTCAGACAGTTTTTATTCCAAATCACATCTAAAAACTACAGACTATGGAAGAATAAATACATGTACCTATACCTGTATCTATATCTATATCTATATCTATCTATATCTATAATTAGGGCTTGGAAATACCATATGCATGGATGTATTGGGAGGAAAAAAAATGTATTCCAGAGCCTTCTTTCAGGAAGGAGTCTGCCTGGCTACTGGAATGTAATATTCATCCATCATATGGAGAGGTATTTTCCACTATTTTTATCTAGAAATAGTATTTTCTTTATTAGCTTTCCCTTGCAAATATTCCTCATTAAATTTCCTGAAGATCCTTTCGTAGTTTGTCATTGGCATCTAGTCATGGACACCTATGGAAATGCAAATAATTCTAAATCACCACCAAACAATAAAAGTTTATCAGAACCTCCCAAAGTGGAAATAGTTATAAATTAAAATAAAATATTTAGTAATATTTTCTTTAAGGCTTTTTTGAAATAAGAGAACTGCTTTGTCCCATGCTGCCTAATGTGCCCAAATAGAGAAAAATCATTTCAACTGTCTCCAAGTGCTCAAAATCTTCGCAGTTAAGAACTTCAGTGCCAGTCTGTGTAGAGCAGATGAACATGTGCAGGTCCTAGAGATGAAGAGGATCCAGCACTGGCAGAAAACCTTTGCTAATGCTCTGAGCTGCTGAGTCCAGAACTAACACAGTCCATAGGAAAATCCAACTTGCCACAGAGACTTTTTCTACCACTTCTTAGAACACATAGGTAGGAAACAGCACCCCCAGTCAATCCTCTTTTTCAAAAGGAAAAGCTGGTGTATTCTGCTTGAGCCCAATTCCTTCATAGAAGTTTTGCTGCTCTTTTTTCTTATTTATTTCGTTTCTAGCATTAAAAAAAGAAGTTTCCATCATGTCAAAAGCTGGGACTCAGATATAATCATGGAAGAGTCTAAGGTGAGCCAGCAAGAGAGCATGAGATGACGAGTGGTGCTGGAGGCATTTTTTGCCAATGAACCTCAATGATTTGTAAATTTGAAGCAAAGGCTTTAAAATTTTAAACAAGATCTACTGGCACAAAATCCAAAAAAAGCAACATCTCAGGATCCTCTAATCAACAGCATTCAGATGAAGCAAGAAGAGAAATCATTCTCCATGTGGGGCTAGGACATTCCCTTGGAAAATGGCAATTCTGGATTCCAGTCTCTGCACCAACAGATTGGGTTCTGGATAATACAGAGCTCTTACAGGAAGCAAACAACTCATAAAAACTGGAATCTTGCCATTTTGCACACCTTGTGTCAGCTTCTTTTAAATCACATTAAATTACCAGTTAAAAGGCTAAAAATGCAGTCTCTTCCAAAATTAGAATTCCTGCTCAGGAAAGTCAGCTGTACTGGGACAGGCCAACGGGGGACGAAGGCTTCTGACACCAATGACAGAAAATCCCATGGCATATTAGCTTCTTTCCCATTTTTTAAAAGCCTATAACCTATGAAATTATATAAACTGCATGGAAAAAAATGAAGAAAAAATAATAATAACCTTTTATCTTATTGACCTAGCTCAGTTTTCCAGCAGGGCTTTAAAGTTAACTGGTTTGTTTTAAGTATCTTACCCAACCTATACTGGTACAAAGGAAAGAACATCTCTATCTGCTTCTGTTACTAATTAATGCAGAACTCACCCAAAATTCTGTACAATCATCAAATATATCACTTGATAATTACCATAAGCTCATTTGGCAGGCCTGTAATGATCCTGGCTTTGTGATCTCACTAGGGAACCTTGCTCTCTTATTTTATTAAAGAAGCGTCACACAGTCCTAGCACAGATCTCTGCCGGAAAAACAGAACTTCACTAATTAACAGTTCAGCCCCATCCTGAATGAAGGCCTCCTTGCACAGCTCCAGCAGCACAAAAGAAAGGTGAGGATGTCTTTGCTGAAAGCAGAAAATTCTATTAGCATGGATTTCCCTATGACAGAGGTCACGTGCGGGCAGGGAATGCCAGAAGTGAAAGGGGATAGAGCTGGATCACACACTCATCAAATTAATCCCCCGTCAGCAGCTCCAGCTCACAGAAGAACATTCCTGGCTCTCTGAATTAAACTGTCTTCCCTACAGATTTCTGAAAAGGGTGGGCCACAAGTTTAAGAGTTGTAATTTTGCCCTTTTGCCTTCTCTTTGCTCAGTATCTGCTTGAATTGCATTAGTTACCCAGACTTTCCATAACCACGTTAAAAATAAGCATATATTGACAATTCTTGAGGCAAATATTGATAGGACTTTTTTTTTTTTTTTTTTTTTTTAATTATCCTGCTAATCCTTGTGGTTTCTTGCTGGTCCCTCACACAGGACAGACACCTTGGTATTGTGTTTTCAGCACAGACTGGATGATGAAAGGACTGAGAGCAGCCCTTTGGAGAAGGGCTTGGGGACACTGGTGGCACATGGCAGGGGGACTGGACCAGGTGATCTTTAAAGGTCTCTTCCAGCACAAATCATTCTATGATTCTGTGATTCTACAAATTTAAATATCAATGACTGAGGCTGCTGGGCTTTTCTGAGGGTGGACAGCATTTACATGTTTCCTTGTTTTTAATAAACCAAAGCACGCAAATCAAATACAGCTCTGCAAACATGTCCATTATGAAAAACGTTCACACAAATACTTGGCTCTGGTTGTGACACATGAAATCAATGTAAAAGGATTTCTCTGAAGGATCACTAATTACTTGCAAAAAAAATATTTCACTATTCTCCCCCATGCCCCTTGTATTTTCAAGTAAATACTATTTGTTCTTCCCGGTGGCATTTCCTGAATGTGAACAGCTACGAGTTGTTCCTCTCTTCTCATGCACTCACAGATCACCAAGGTGCTGGAAACACTCAATGACCTGAGCAAAGACAGCCCTGACATTTCAGTGGAAGGGCCCTTTCATTTCTAGGTATCAGCTGCCCTTCCACTCCACTGCACCATCTCATTGCCTCACTGGTCGTACAACGGCAACTCCTCAAGCGCTCAAAATCCTGCTGTTTCCAAAAGAAGTTTGTTTCATCAAAGGAAAAAAAAATCATTAGAACGGCCTGGAAAACACAAAACCTCTTTTTCCAAACTGTCTCATGGCTGGGTTTGCTTTCTTTTGCTTGTTTCCTTTGGCAGAAGAGACCTTTCAAAATACCTGGTGAGAGAAGCAGATTGTGTTGGGGGTTAAAGCACCAGCACAGCCGTAGGAAGATCTGATTTGATTCCCTGCCCAAAATGAGGTGAACGGATCTGAGCACTGTGTTTGTCACCTTCCCTTGGACTAGCCAGCAGCAGAGCAAACAGAGGTGGAATTTTGCCATATAAATTCCTGGCTCTGCACACCAAAGACTTAAGTTATGATGTGGCTCTCAGCAGTAGCTCATTAGCTGGTCCCACTCCAACTGCAAGGCATTACTGAGCAAAATACAGAAGAAAAAGCTCTCAAAAACTACATTTCATTCACACACAAAACAGAAAAGCAGCTAAATTGGATTTTTTCCATATTTGTGCAGAGGAGCAGATAACTTGTTGGGCTTTTTCCCATATTTGTGCTTATTCTCTAGTGCCACACACAAAAAAGGGTTTTTTGTCCCTATTACACCAATATGGGTGAACACAGATGTTGTGCTGAGTATGATTCAGTCTGTAACGTAACTCCATTTTTTGATAATAACTGTTCTCCAATTTTCCCTATCAACTTGAGTAATTTACCACTGTCCTTACCCCATAAATCATAACAGCTTACATAATTAACTCTTGTAATTATCTCCGCACGATTAGCACCAGCTGTCTACGTAATTCATAGAACTGAAATTCTCTTCCTATCGTATGTGGATATTTGGATTCTCGTTGATGAACAGAACTTTGCCTATCCACGCTGAATTCCAGTGGCTTAACCCAGCTTTTTGTACTCCTTCCAGCTCCCCTCAGTGTTTGCAAACACCTGCGGGTTAGAGGAATTCATAAATAAGCAGAGCACTCTCTCTAATGCATAAATTGTTAGCTGGGGTGCTACAGAATGCCAGTGCCACACCTACCTTTTGGCTGGGAAGCACCCAGATAACTGAGGCAACACTGATTAGAGCCAGGATATTTTAATCCAGTGTAGCTTGAGGACAGCGAGCGGCTCCGATTCACGTTTCCACTGCCAAACGCTAATTCCTGAACAAATTTGCATATTTCCATTCTGCCCACATGATGTACCTTTAGGATGCAATTTGGAGATAGCAACACCGTTGCTGTTAATTTGTATTTTTCTTATCAGTGCTCCCACCACGGGAGGAGGTTTACATCCTGGCCAATGTGAATGAATATTATATAAGGCACTTTGAAAGTTCTTCAGCAAGTATTAACTCTCAGTGGAATTTCTGACTACTTTTTATGCTATCAAAAAGGATAAAAAAATAAATAAACCACCCCACACTTACTTTCCTCCTACAACTCTTCCCGAAAAAACTATCAAAAATTTCTACAACAGGCATACAAACCTGAAATATGTTTTCACAAATCATATTGTTAAGAAAAAGAGGAATAGAAAAACACAATTAAATGAAGAATCATGGTTATGTTCCTCCTACAAATCTTCACAAAAAATGTATACAACAGCCATGAAAACCTGCAGTATGTTTTCACCGACTCTCCCGCAACTGAAAGAAGAATTAACATAAATTAAGCTAATAAAATGTCTCCCATAATACAGTTTTCCTCTAATTTGCAATATATTAGGAGCAAAGATTATTAAATTCTCCTTTTGTGACAAGTTTCTCCTGTTAATTGGCACTAAAGGACTGCGATGCTATTTAGAAGTCAAATATGAATTCCAGGAGTTACCCGGTAGATAGGAAAAACAGATTATGTTAATATTCCATTTATGAAAGACAGAAGATTTACATTCCTCAAGTTTCCCAAGAATTCACTTGCTCCTGTACACTACTTGAGGTTCCTCACACCATCCAATTGTCAACGGGTAACTCCAAGAGTTGACCATCTCTTGGAACTGGCAGCACAAGCAGCAACATCCATTACAAGACTCCCTCTCTGTCTCTGTGCTGGCAGGATTTCAAAACCTCACTTTTAAGAACTAAATAATCCCATTCCTGAACACAGGTTTCCAGTATTTTGCTAGGATTTTGACAATTCCAGCTTTTGCCAAGAGAAAAGTTGAAGCAGGTGTTTAATTGGAGCAACTACACATTCTTTAGCAAAACCATTGGCTTAATCTGACTCCTAAAAAATCTGTTCAATGCCTTTAAATGCAAGAAAAAGATAAAAGCCAAATTTTAGATCTTCCTCTCAATGTGTAATTTACTGTGGGTTTTCTAATGGCACAAAAGGGCTTGATCCCAGTCAAGTCCAACAGCTAAAGACAGCACAGAATCCACAAATTCCCATTATTTCATTTTTTTTTTAGCTTTCACCAAGCAAGTTAAGCTGTACCATTTCAAAAATTCATGTCTATGGCTTGTGTTAAACATGCATTTTCTGTCATCTCTTTCTTCATTATGCATAAGAGTAGTTCACGATCATGCTGAGCTGAAAAGAGGAACTAGAATTCTTCCCCCCCAGAATGGCAGAATTTTGGCAGGATGACCACCTTAGGGACCAGGCCATGAACTGGGGAGCACAGCATTGCCGTGGGAGTAAGAAATGTAGGCTTGAAGCTCCTAAGGCTCAGCAGAGAAGTGAACCAAGTCTTCTTCCTTCAGAGGTGACCACCTTAACACCTGGGATATTTTATAAGACGGTGGACTGCAACACCAGCATGCTTGGGCTTGAAATGAGAAGAATGAGCCATTTTTTAACCCTGAAGGAAGATTTAAGACTAACTCCAAGCAAACTTGTGCTCTATTAATCACCATGTGACATAAGCTCCCCTCTGCAGGTTCAGAGTTCAGCATATAAATTCTGGAAAGGGATGGGATTTCAAAAAGCTCCCTTTCACATGTCTTCCACAACATCTTCTAAATCTCACTCCCAAGCATCTCTCTTCTCTTCCCCATGTGTTGAAAAGGAGAGTTAATCATGTAACTTCTGTTTATGAATTACACTCCCAGAGCTGGGTGCCTAAATGGACTTGGCATCTCAAAACCTTTGAGTCTTAATCAGCTCTAAAACAAGGATCTGAATGTTAATTGGAGCAACATTTGGAGACACAAATACTTCCTGTTTGTGATCCTGCCACTATCTTCCTTCTGTTTCTCATTGTCCAAGTGAGACAACATCACGTATCCATGTGGGAACTTAAAATGTTGAAACCACTAAAGGCAACTTATTTGGCTCCAAATGATCATCTCTGTGCAACTCAGCAGTGGTTTAACAGACCACAATTCAAAAAGCGTTCCTTTAAAGAGTAAAACATGAAGTTTATCTTACCTCAGCTAAAAATAATCAGAAAGCTGGAGTCTACCTGATAATCAGTAAATATACATTAAATGCAGTGACCTCAAAACAGCCAGAAAGGTCAACTTCCAGTGCTGCGTTAAATGATCTTGGCAACCACTGAGCAGTAATTGAGGATGAAGTAATTTTTTGCATTCAATAACTTTATTTAACTTCTCATAGTTAATAAGTTATTACTACCTCAACCCCCCTGCTGACATCTGTTATTTTCCTTGTTAATTAAAACAGTAAATGTCACTGATGCCACAAGTGCGTGTTTTTCTCCAATTTTACCAACTTTTAGTTCTGGGCAAAACTTTGTTGCACTACTTTTGGATGTAGAAGAAAAGTCGTCATCATCATCTGCAGTTTGCTGTAAGGATATGAAGTCCCCCAAAAAAGCTGCCTGCAATCTGTATGTGAATGATACAATAAAAAGTACAAAATAAAAAGTAACACCTCATTAATTCTAATTCCTTCCAAAACTGAATACAGAGCTAATAGTCCACCTTAGAAACACATCACATGCAAAATGTGAGCTATGTAGAGTCAATAGCTATCTATTATTATCACAAAATTAAGTCTTGTGGTACTCACAGGGTATCAAAAAAAGAAGATTACTGGTATTATGTATTATGTGGGAGAAAATCAACAAGTTTTCATTTCCATACTCAAAGCTATACACATTAATCCATCAGAAATGAAGCCACCTTGGCCTAAATATTACTAAGTGGATCCCCAAAATCTCAAAAAAGAAACAAGACAAGGAAAACACACATCTGTAGTTAAATTAGAAACAAATGCACGTGTATTTATACTCATCTCAAAAGTACCAAATCACATGAGAGCTGAGAAAACAAAAAAATACCAAAAACCTACTTGGCATCAAACTGTCTCCCATTCCACCAACAGCCTTTATTTCTCCCAGTTCTTCAGCAGAACAGAGAATAAATCCAAAGGGTGTCGGACTGATTCAAGGAAGATATTGCATTTAACCACATGAGGGCACACCACACTAGAGTAATAGAAAAACTCCTGCGAAATCCCTGGGTTCGTTGTACTTCGTGCTGTTTTGCTGGATCTGTAGGAGAGCATGAGCCTTGGCACTGTAAACAGCACACGCCTGACAAAAGGAAATTCTTAGCTGATATTTAATGCACTATTTTCTTGACACTTGTTGTTGGTTTAAAAATCTGTTAGCAATCTCAAAAGCAGCAGTATTTAAGATGTAGTTATCAAAGGAAGTCAACCACAGAGCAGGCAGCAAGTTGTACTGGCTAGGGGAGGGGGGGAAAACAAAAAGGAGAAGTGAGATAGCAACTGCTCTAGTGAGGTTCCATAGCTTTTTGTAACCAGTTCTGGGCTTGCGGACTCTCCACCCCAGGAAGTGTTCAAGGTCAGCTTGGATGGGGCTTGGAGCAACCTGGGATAGTGGAAGGTGTCCCTGCCCATGGCAGGGGCTGGAACTGGATGGTCTTTAATGTCCCTTCCAACCCAAACCATTCTATGATTACACGGAGGGAATAAAACACCTGAAAAGTTTTATTTCTTACCTAACTAGATACCACATCTGGAACAGAAACCTCAATATTATCTTTCTTTAGGTTTTTCCTCCAATGACTAAGACATTGTACAAGGAGAAATAACACAAAAGGATTTAAATAATCCTTAACTGGATAACAAAATAAGATAGCAGGCAACTACAAAGGCAGGTAACACAATGTTTAAGCTTCTCACAGGCAACTGATCTCCCCAGGCTTCAGCAGCCAAAGGAGAGACGCTGGTGCTCCAACTGATGGAGCCATCAAGAGTTGCTTCCTCAGGGTAATGTTATTGTTTGTGAACTGCCATAAACAGCACTGAAAACAATCTCATACATCACTAAATACCAAAGCAAAACGATTCCCAGGAGTTTCTGTTTCAGTTAATGTAAAGTACTGTAAGTGAAGGAAGTAAAATACTTCAGACACATGTGGTGAGTTAGTGCTCTGGTTTCTCTGCAACAACCAATACATCTTTTTTTATTTAAAACCTTGCCCATAAAGAACAGCTGAAAACAGAAGCAAGCAATCTTCCACTCTACATATACACAGATTAAATCAAAATTCCCCCAGAATGGATACTACTTAATTTTTTTTTTTTGGGGGGGGGGGCTCTATTTTGACTAGTAAGAATAATAATGAAATTAACTTCTTCTTCATGCCATTCCATTGCACTCAGGCTTATGTTATGAACAGCAAAGAATATCCTGGTGAGACTGCAAATCCAGAGCACATATGAATTCTCACTCAGAAAGACAGAAGAGAGTATTCCCTGAAGGGTGCTTTATTTAGGTTGTTTATCTCGCACATTTCACACACTGTATAAAGTCTCCATCGCCAACTTAAAATTCCAAAATTAGCACAGAATCATAGAATATCCTGAGCTGGAAGGGACCCACAAGGATCATCCAGTCCAACTCCTGGCCCTGCACAGACACCCCAGCAATCCCACCCTGTGCCTGAGAGCGTTGTCCCAACGCTCCTGGAGCTCTGGCAGCCTTGGGGCCGTGCCCATTCCCTGGGGAGCCTGGGCAGTGCCCCAGCACCCTCTGGGGGAAGAACCTTTTCCTAATATCCAGACTAAAAACCTCCCCTGACATGGCTCCAGCCATTCCCTCGGGTCCTGTTCCTGGTCACAGAGGGCAGAGACTGGCACTGCCCATCTGCTTCCCCGCATGAGGAAGCTGCAGACCACGGTGAGGTGTCCCCTCAGCCTCCTCCAGGATAAACAAGCCCAGTGACCGCAGCCACTCCTCGTATGGCCCCTCTAGAGCATTCACTATCTTCGTAGTTGTTACATACATCATCATAACTTAATTTAGGCTGGAAGGGACCTCTGGAGATCTCTAGCCCAGCTCACCAAAGCAGGGCCACCTTCAAAGTAAGATAAGGATTTGTTCCAGTACTGCAATGTCTGATTTACTCAAGAACCCCAAAAAGGACTCAGTACTGAGGATGTGGTCTTAGAACAACTGCTTAGAGAAGAACTCTCAATTCCCTTCACTCTCTCTTCACTCTTATGCTAAACCCACCAAAACAGCTCAGTATGACTTTGGCCTTCTCTCCCATGATGTGGCTCTCCAGTCTCATGTTCTGAATTTTCCAGCAGGACTCTCACACTCTTCCCGCACAGCAGTGCTCAGTCAGCCTCCACCCAGCCCATATCACAACACCAGGTGACTCCATCCTACTGCAGGACTCTGCACTGGCTTTTGCTGAGCTTCACTTGGTTCTGCCAGCCCATTTCCCCACCTGCTGAGATACTCCTCGTGCCAGCCCTACTTCTTGAGCATACTGACCTTCCTCCCAAACTGGTGTTGTCTGGAAATTTATTGAGGGTGCATTTCACCCCCCTGCCCAGACCAATGACAAGACATTAAACAAGGTCAGCTTGACCCCAAGCCCTGCAGAATTCCCTTGCAATTGGTGGCCATCAATCTTCCATCTCTACCATTGAAGTCCAGAAGTCCAGCCAATTTTTAACCTCCCTTGTAGTTCCCGTATGCCCTGAACATTGCAGAGAGACTGAGAAGGCAAAGCCTGTATTTCATCTACAGTTAGAAGGTAAAGCCTTTATTTCATCTATGTTTATCTCCATTATGTACCCTTTGCACAGCAATACAGGAAAAAAAAAATCTATCCTAAAAAAAAAACCCACACCAGAAAAAGAACAGAATTGTGTTATTACAAACAACTTGTGTGAGAGATTTGATGGAGTCTGTGGAAAGGCTGCTTTCTATCTTTTTGGGTTTGTTTTTTTTTAATAGCAACTGACTGAGCTTTCAAGTCATTACTATACAGCCAAAATGAGATTCAAAGCTATCTGCTGAGGGTCACACACAGGGTGTATCTGCCACTGGAGAACAAGCACCTCATCCACTTAGGGGTCACACATCACTTTTCAGCAGAGCATATTCTGTGCATTACAAGGGTACTGTGCTATGCTGGAACACAGACACAGAATCATGGAATGGTTTGGGTCAGAAGGGACCATAAAGACCATCCAGCTCCACTCCCTGCTGTGGGCAGGGACAACCTTCCACCACCCCAGGTTGCTCCAAGCCCCATCCAACTTGGCCTGGAACACTTCCAGTGATGGGGCAGCCACAGCTTCTCTGGGAAACCTGTGCCAGGACCTCACAGGGAAGAATTTCTTCCCAATATCTAACCTAAATTTCACCTCTTTCAGTCTAATCCGTTACTTCTTGTCCTACCACTATAGATCCTGATGAAGAACCCCACTCTGGCTTCCATAGCCCCTTGGCTACTGGAAAGTGCTGTGAGGTCTCCACACAATCTTCTCCTCTCCAGCCCCAACTCTCTCAGCCTGTCTTCACAGCGGAGGTTCTCTGGTCTCCTCCTCAACTTTGTGGCCTCCTCTGGACTTGTTCCAACAGTTCCATGTCCTTCTTATGTTGAGGGCATCCAAAATGTATCCAGCACTCCAGGTGGGGTCTCACAAGAGCAGAGTAAAGGGGAAGAATCTCCTTCCTCGACCTGCTGGCCACACTCCTTTGGATGCATATTTATTTTGGAATTTCATCACGGGGGACCTGTCAAGGCAGTACAGATGCCAATTCAAACAGCCTGTCTTTCAGAGACAGAACTCCAGACATGGCGAAAGAGAACATTTCCAGAAACCTTCTCTGGTCAGACTAGAAGTAAGCGCTGGCTTTCTCCCAGGCTTCGCCAGGAACTGATCCATCTCTGTCCTCCTCCTGCTGTTCTAGATTTTTTTGTCAGAAGAACAGAGAGCAGCAACATCATCCCACACAGCACTAACAGCTACTTCTGTCCCACACACTCCAGACAGATCTAGTTGAGGAGACATCAACATTTTTTTTCCTTTGTTTGTTTCAACAGAACCATGAATAATCACGTAATTACACCACTGCATATGGCACCTAAACCTTCCTGATCACCCCAGCACTAGGCATTTGCCTGCCTACCTGATGCCTGATTTTGGGGGTGTGTTTTTCTCCCCCACGGCAAAGTTCAGGCTGTTTTCCCCTCCTGCTGCAAATTAAATACGCCTTCCTAACCCACTGTCTCTTGCCATTGCCACCATCAGCATCGATTTTCTGAATAGCTACACAGTAACAGTAACTCTGGATTAAACTTAACCCTGTGGTGAGGGAAACAACAAAATCACAAAATTTGAAGGGAAATAACCTCCACTGGCAGTGACAGCCAAGAAAAGCCTTAGAAACGTAAAAGAAAAGAATCTGATATATATTCCCAGCACCAAGCGGCAATTGGCAGAACAGAACAGCAGGTGCCAAAGAGAAGTTGGTGTGTCTGAAACACAAAGTGACATTAAATTGGTTTTCAGCTCATTCTGACGAAAGCAAAGAGACACAAAATAAGCTTTTTACTAAAACCCAAATGCATTCATTAACACTAAATATATGGACTTCAGGCTGTATTTGTAAGAATAAGCTATTTAACAGAGATGTCATCCTTAACAGCATATAATTCCATACTACATTTTAACAACAATTATCTCAGTAGGCTATTACTGCTAAAAATTAAAAAAGAAAAAGAGCAGATCTTTTCAGTCAGCTCCTTAACAAGCACGCCTAAACTGTTTTCTTTAATTATTAAAAGGAAAGCCTTTAAAAAATGCCAAAATTCTCCAGCGTAACTGTTAGAGAACACAAAGCCCTGTAACAAAAATTTCCTTTCCCACTAAATACTGCTCAAGCAAAGAATGGTTGTTCTTCACAAATGCTACTTAGAAATGTTGAAAACCACCCAACATTAAGTCTTTGGGGACGCAGTTTAATTTTGCCTTCAGAGCAATGCATAAAGTCAGTCGAAATCTGTACATCTCTAAGTAGCAAAAAAAACCCACAAGGATTGACTCACAAAAAGTCCAAAAACTTGCCAATAAATACAGCTGAATGTACCATATGAGAAGTTTCAGGCAGTTACCACAGGGAATGTGTAACAGCTGGTAAAAATACCATCCACAGTATAACCTGGGAGACTCTAGAGACTGGGAATAGTAATATTAAGATTAGTATCTATGAGTGGAAATGCTTGTTAAGTACCACAGTCAAAGCAGAAAAAAAGGATTACAAGAACAAGCATTTAGTCAAACTAAACATAAAAATTCCTCCACTCTGCCACTTGAAAGCTTGCACATTAGGCTAAGTACTGCTCCTACTGCTGCTTCACGGAGAGTGTTTATACTTGGGCTGGGTATTGTTTGTGTTCTTTTATCTTAGATATAATGAACCTCTTTTTATTACCCGCGTTAATTGATTAAAGTTTAATTTAAATATGAATGCATCTCCTGCACTGTTTCTAGATAAATTCTCATTTTTCCTATTTGCTGTAAACTATATGAATGTCATTATCAAGGAAGGAAGAAAATACCTGATTTTCCTTCTTCTTTTTTTCCTTTTTTTTTTTTTTTTGTTATGAAGAACACAGTTCTGAGTCATTAGAGAAAATATTCCCTTATAACTTTAAAGGGAATTACATTTCTGTAGTGTAAAAGATTAAGCCAGGTGCATTCTGGAGTGAGCTAACAGAAGACAGTTTGCTGTTAAATCACTTCAGAAGGTAATTCTGCATCACTGAGCAACACCTTCACTAAGATTTATCCATCAAGGCAAATTCTATGATTTGTTATTTCTGGCCATTACCCACCAGGATGAGAGAATGATGCGTAATTGAAACCAATACCTTCTTTAATGCAAATGTGTGAAGTTTTGGAGGTGCCACCAGGATAAGAGAGATATAAAAGGCTGTTTATTTGATTGTTATGAAATTGTGCTGGAAAGATTCCCTGAGCTGCCACTGCATCTCCTCTTCCACAAGAACAGGGTTTTTTTGATCTGCAGCCCCAACAAGGATCTTTTTTAGGCAGCAGCACTGGCCCATCATGAAGAGCAGTCGACAACTTGCAGCTGCTGGTCCTGCTCCACCAGCAGCCACAACCACACCAGATTTCCACTTGGCTCAAATAAATTGTCTTATTCACCAAGTGATCGAGTTAAACTCGTGCAAAGCCCACTATGGCCAATTATTGTGAATTTAAAATCAACACCAGGCTGCTCAAATGATTTAATATACATGATAATATAGTGCTAGTCAGCAGAAGTAAGAGCCCTCATGCAAAGATTGGTTGTATCACTTCAGTGTTTAGATGCTGTTTAGGATTTAGCTATCCAAAATCATGATCTCGCACTTTTTCCACTCAATATGTAAATATTGGACCTCTTCGAGGCAATTCTCTTTGGGACTCTTGACATTTAAAATAAAACAATGCCAGAAGGCGCAAACGAAATTTCTTGCATTGAGTGCAGGACAACACATTCGGACTACTTCTACCTACTGAAACACCACAAATTTTAAAAATTCAGTCAGGATTGTACTGTAAGCTCTTTTGTTCCAGTTATTCACTTCCTCCTACTACTTTTTGCCTCAAGTTTTCTCATTAAAAAATAAACAGCCAAACCTTTCCTGTACACACAAGTTTTGATGACAGAGTGCTAACTAAAAGGAGTTTCCTACAAACCAGCATTAAGGGCTGAAAAATAAATGTCAGTCTTACAAATTACACTTATTTATTATTATTTATTAAGTAAACCCTTTAGTATTCCAAATACCTATTTTTAAGCTTGAAGGTCTTCGTTAAGAGAACTGGTTTTCCAATAAATTTTAGGCCAAATTAATGTGATTTGGTGTGTTGACACACTGTTGGAGAGGTGGGAAGAGGTTTTAGAGGTAGGTGTGGGAGGGAGATATATAAAAGCACACACCTAACAAAGGTTGTTGGGGTGTCTGAGGTTTTGTTTGACTGTTTTTAATACTGAACTGGAAGAAAAAAATAAAAACCACGTCCTGTGGAAAACCCTTTTGAAAGGTTTGATCAGTTCTACATTATACAAGGAAGAGGAGAGACTGCTCAGGGCGTATATTTCAGCTAAATAAAACTATCAGCACTCTGAAATTTAAGGAATTATGGGATTCCTCAGATCTCTACACTTTACTGTGCAAACCAAGAACCTGCATTTTGATACAAACTATTAAGTAAATTTTTTTTAACTGCTTGGTCAGATTGTTTCTAGAACAGGTAAACACCATCTCCAGAAAACAAAAATATATTGATTTATGGTGAATTGTTGAAAGTTAAGCCACAACTTCAAGAGAAACGTGGAATAAGAATTTCACTTCACTTATCCCAGCAGTCACACAGGTCCGCAACAGAGGGGCAGTGCTCAAAAAACACATCCACAGAATTATTAAAATTAGTAATTTGTGAAGGAATTGCTTTTAGCTGACAAGAAACTCTCTAAAGCTTGATAAACATCTTAGCCAACATCTTGAAAATATCAGCAATTAAGAAGGATGAGACAAGTAACTTTTTTGGAAGTATTTATATGAAATTAAGGATGGGATTACATACACTGAATAGCAGGAAATGTTTGTTTTCAGGAAGACACACAGATTGCTGTGCCATACAAGAATAATTAGAAAGATTTACATTTCCTGGGTGTTATCCTCTCTTTTCTAATATTCCTCTGAGTATTCAAGATTTGTTGTTATCGCTGATTTTAATAATTTGAAAAATTTTCGCCCGTGTCTGTGAACACAAATTACTTAAAATAAAATCAGAAGAAATGGTTCCATTCTTAAGCAACTAAATTAACCCCGGTCAGCACCCAAAGATTTCATGCAGTATTAGACAAGCAGAAACTGTTTTTATTAATATATTCAGATTTACAGAAGAATTAGAGGCTGCTCAGTACTGGAATAACCATTGATACATTTATTCTCCCCCAAAGGCTTGCTTGGGAATTCAGATTTCATAGAAAATGTTGTGGGTATTTTTTTTTTAAATAACATTGACTACAGAGTAGGTAAGATAAAATTAAATTACATGTAAAAGAAAACTCGTAACATGAAAACAAGGGGCAAAAAACAAACCTTGCCTCAAAATGAGGTAGGATTTGCCTTTAAGTGACAGATGTTGTTTTACAAACACAATTCACACACAGAACACCTTCAATATTCCCCATATGTGTCACCACCAAGCAAACTTGCAGTCTAAACAACCTGATGTTTTCCCACACAGGCAAATGCAGGTGGAAGTAATATGTTCACGAGGCTTAAATATTCACTTTTATTCACAAATGAAACAGGAGCCACAGGAAGGACATTAAGTTAGACAACCTCAGACAATTACCATGGAAACCCACTTACATCTGTTAAATATTTTTGGCCAGAAAATGAATTCAAGTCGTTAAGTATTTATGATCTCTTAAATACAATCTGTTACAAACGGAAAAATGATTAACTTTCATATTTGATTGCACAAGCAAAGGTTTTCACACCTGCTAACTTTTGAAAACCCCAAATATTTCCTGGTTAGGCACCCAGGCTCTGAAGGCTGTTGTCCCCCTGCTGTTTCAACATCTTTGATAAACTTTGCAGCTCCAGCAGAGGCTGGGAAGGGACTGAAGTCCAAGCAGGTGCCATTATTCATTAGGCACATGACGCTTCTGCCTGAGTAATGAATCCCAACTTTGCTCTGCTCTGACTCGGGGGCACAGCTTGCACTCACCGATAAAGTCCCCGTTCAAAATCCTGTCGCCACCAGAAGAGCAGCTGCTGATTCATCTCCAGGCGATAAACTCCCTGATTTTTAAGAAGGCATTAGGTTGCTTATTAGTCTCAAAACTTGAGCACCAGCTCAGGGGGAAGCCAGAACTTCCTCACCAAGAATATTTAGGCTCTTTCAGACTAAGTGGAAAGGAATGATTTTTTAGGAGAATAAGGCGGCTCAGTGCTGACCTGAAACTATGCAGTCTCTAAAAACAATAAAAATGAAAACCTACACACACACACCCCAGGAGCACATTCCTTCCTTCTGTTTAACACAGAGGAAAGAATCACCCTTTCAGAGATAGCAAAGAAATTTCCCAGAAAAAGGAAAAACACCATGAAGGCTCCCACAATATTTAGTTAAAACTGCATTTCTCATTATTTCTGATTATCAGTCTTTGTGTGTGAAGAGAGTGTGGTTGGTTATTCTCAACACAGTCCTTAATCTCAATCCCACCACTTAATAAAAATCTTACAACTTTCTTATACTAGCAGAATCTGACAGTCTTTTTCTTCTTGAGAAAAATGTCTTGAGAACTGAAATGGGAGAAAGGTCAAAAAAAGCATCATAACCTTTCCTTTTGCTCTATGACAAAAATCTTAATATTATGCCTTGTGTTTGTTCACATCTTTATTCTTTTTCAGGAAATTGCTCAGACTGTAGTCATAACCTTTCCCAAACCCCAGAATAATATAACTCAATAATAAATGTAATTAAAATGTAACAGCTAAGATCCCTGGACTCAAGATCTTACATACAGAGTATCTCTGCTCATCAAAGGTCTCCATCAGTTTTCTACTTCCTCTCGGGCCTGTGATAGAGATCTTGGAAGTGAAATACTTCAGCCTTCAAATTTAGCTGAAGGATAATAAATAAAGGGACATAGCAGATAAAAGGACACAGGAATAAAAGGACATAGGAAAGATACACGAGAACTCAAGAACAATTCTGGCATTTGATATATGAATAAAGTGGAAAGGAAACAGATGGCACAGTATGCATAAAATCCACTATTATGCTAATGAAATTAATCAAACTAAAGCTGACCACAAAGTAGCACAGAGGACACCTGCTGCATTTAGGGATAAAATGGGAGACAAACTTCAACACTAAAATAAAAAGGTATGCACAGAGAGGAAAAAACAAGGATATACATAAAGCTGTTGTTTTTTCAAAGAGATGCTGTGAATGCCACTACTCACTGATGGTCAGAAAGGCAAAGGAATGAAATTCAGCAGAACAAAAAGACAAAAAAATCATTCTGGCACCATATGCATGGAAAGGGTGTAAAAATATTTGGGCTATCTCACTCCAAAACAGAACCAGCTCCACCTCTCTGCCCTTCCCAGCAGTGGCACAGCAGAACTGGTATCTACTCTGGTTTTAAAGACCTTGAAATGGCCCCAGGCTGCACCAGGGGAGGTTTAGATCAGGTATCAGGAAAAGGTTTTTCCCAGCAAGGGCTGTCCAGCATTGGAACAGACTGTGCAGGGAAGTGGTGGAGTCACCATGCCTGGAAGTGTTCAAAAAACGTGTGGATGTGGCACCTGGGGACACGGTTTAGGGGTGAACGTGGTGGTGCTGTGCTGATGGTTGGACTTGATGATCTTAGAGGTCTTTTCCAACTTTAATGATTCTGTGATTGTATGAATGCCATCCACTGCATGACTTCCTTGGGAAATCTATTTCAATGCTTCCCTAGTCTTACTACAAGAGAGCTTTTTCTGATATCAATTTGCAATCTTTCCCTTTGGAAATTAAGTCCATTATTTCTCTTCCTACCCACTCCTGCCACAGAGAACAAATTGTCCCATTGCCTCCTCATGTATTTCAGAACTGCTACATTCGACTTCACTCACCTTTCCTTAGAATAACTGCTCCAGTTTGTCCCTCTTTCCCAGAAAGTCGTGTTTTCAAGGTTTGTAATCTTTGTTATCACTCTTATCTAGACCCCTTTTAACTGTTCAAATCTTTCCTCAATGCAGGGATTAAACTGGGCATCATATTAAATCCTGGAGGGACAGACACTGGTTTCTGCTCTCTGTGACAGCGCCAGGACCCAAGAGAAGGGCTGGAGCTGTGGGGGAATGGTCACCTGAGGGGAGGGTTAGTTGGGTCTCAGGAAAAAGTTCTTCCCCCAGAGGGTGCTGGGGCACTGCCCAGGCTCCCCAGGGAATGGGCACGGCCCCGAGGCTGCCAGAGCTCCAGGAGCGTTTGGACACTGCTCCCAGGGATGCCCGGGGTGGGATTGTTGGGGTGTCTGTGCAGAGCCAGGGGCTGGACTGGATGATCCTTGTGGGTCCCTTCCAGCTCAGGATATCCTGTGATTCCATGACCTTACTTGACCAGTACAGCTCCCCCAGGGCTGAAAAGCGTGGAAGGAATATTTTTCAGGAAGGTTCATTTCTGACCTACAGCTGAATTTAGCACAGGCCTGCTTAGTAAATCACGACACTCTTGCCATGCTCATCTCTGAGGCACGACCATTCCTTGTCTCCTCTGCGATGGCAGGTCACTGATGTGTATTTATGCAGTTAATTACACTTGGCCAAAGGCAGAGCTTTCTAATTGTCTGGACTGAATTAGATTCTCTATTTTCAGATTATCATTTGCACTTTCCCAAGGTTATGTTGACTCCTCACTCTGTCTCCCAGCAGGCCTCCAGCCCCAGCTCAGGCTTGGTGTTGACGGCATTCCTCCATCCCACCGTCTGGACCTTTAGTTAAAACACTGAAAAAATCAGAATACCATTTGGTTGACACAGCTTTATTGACAGTGAAACCAGGGAGTAAATCTCATTCCACAGCAGCTGCACCTAAACCATGGCTTCCCCCTCACAATGTCACTTCAGGCAGTATTAAAAGTTTTAAACAAGCCAAGATACACGGCACCAAGTTCTCCTTACTTAATCAAGTTTCATCCCTGTTACAGGAGGTAACTGCAAAAATCCACTTTTCTTATACCCTGTACAAACACCCCAAAAAGTGCTGACAAGAACTACCTGAGAATCAAATCACTGCCTCAAAAAACAGGCAGAGGAACTGGAACAAAAAACTGAGGGAGGAGAGTGACTGGAGAGAGCAAATCTTCCTCCCTGCACACAGCCCTTTGTGAAACCTTCCTGAATTTCATGTTCTACCTCCTTTTTGCCCAGGTCTGAGGCTTGGGAAGTCTTGGCTCCCGACAATCAGTGGCTCAAGGACAGTGATCCCTGAAAATTTACCGAGTCAAGCCATCTCCCACAGCCACCTGCTCCTGGACACCGCTGAAGACAGGAGACACGACAGCCCCTCCCAGCACCAGATCTTACCAAAGCATCCATCCTTGAGGGGTTTTGCTGGTTTTTATCAGGACCTGGCCTCTGAAAGGGGCTGCTTGGATGCAGCAGCTGGTAATTCCCATGTCAGTGTGTTATCCTCTTAGAAGGTTGGAAGAAAATTTCAATAGAACCAATTTTTGCCATCAAAAAATTATTTCTTGGCTACCAGAGTACTGAAAAAACATCTTCAGTCCGACCTGAAAAATCTGTGTAAGAGTTGCCTAGAAACTGGGTTATTCAACCCCACAGATATGTTCAGAAATGGCCATAAATCTGCCCAGATCTCCCAGTGCTGAATGCAGAGACGTGTTAGAGCAGCTGAATGAGTGATGGAAAACATTCCTCATGTGCCACGCCAGGGTATGGTACAAACACCTCTGCTGCAGCATCATTTTAATTACCTTTCTGCAGTCTCTGCATAGTTAAGGCCATGATGTGTAATTCTTATTCTAACATCTAAAAACCCAGAATTTTAAAGCGTGAATATCTCCTTTAGCAAAATAGAGATTTTTTTTTTTTAAAAAAAGGTTTTATCTATAATGCTCCCTCACAAGGAAAAGCACTTCTGTTTATTCCATCTTTGAATAATTTGATTTTACATTTACATGTAGGAATCTGTATCTAAAAGCCCATGTGATTTAAAATAAATCTAGGGATACCTAGATTTACCTACAAGCTAAAACTTTTATCAGTCCTAATGCTTTTTAAAAACGTATTTTACAGGCAATTTCCTGTCGCACATTAACAGCAAAGTTAACATAAATGTTTAAAATATTTTTTTACGAAACTATAAAAAGAATTAAGATTGTATCACTTAAGAAAAATGTCTCTTTAGTAGAGCTACAAAAATCAATCCAGGACAGTTCTATTGATTCCCACAATCACAGACTAAAAGGAATAAGATCCTATTTATTTCCCCTTTCTTTGGTTTGTTTTTTTTTTGGTTTTTTTNTTTCCCTTTTTTTTGTTTTTTTTTTTTTTTTTTTTTTAATTTATTTTTCTTTCAACTGCCACTTGTTCATAACAAGCAACAGCTAAAAAGAAACAGAGGACTGAAAGATTCAGTTCTCATCAAGGAGGAATTTGGGGGAAAACCTGCACCCAGCATGGCATTTAAGTATGTCCTTAGCACTAAACAAGTGCTTGCAGTAAAATTAGCAGGAGTTTCAATTGCTTTCATAAATCAAGTGAATAAAAATGAACCAGTAAATCCCAGAGTCATGCAAGAGAATTACAAGATACCACGTTATAAATGCCACAGTATTTCTCACAGCACAAACTTGTAAGAACTAGAAAGCAGAAAATTTAAGTCCTCTCAGCTCATAAACAAATAAGTAGAGAATATTAGACTTCACACAATCTGCTACTAATACTCTGCTTTCAAGTATTTATGGATTTGCATTAAATTGTATCTTCCCTCTCGCTCCAGTTTCACACTCTGGATGTTGGTATCACACTACATTTTTGTGAAGAGGATCATCAAGAGTGGTTTTACCATTTCCAGACCAGTATCACTTGAAAGTGTTATTTTGCCAGTATTCTAAAGGCTGTTGGCTGAGCAGACCCAGTGTCCCCATCTCTTGCATCACAGAGGTGAAGTTCAGGAAAGCACCAGAGGCAGAAAAGGCTGCCCAACGCGGACTTGGCTGCTTTGGCTTTTAATTCCACCTTGAACCTTTTCCAAAACGTGGCCAAGTGATTTCCACACCTCTCTACTGCAGAAAACTCAAAATGAACAATAAGCAGGAGCAATTCAAAAGCTCACAGGTCCTTTTCCCAATGTCTCCATTTTTTAAAAAAAAAATCATAATTTCACTCTCCTATGTCAGGCTATAAAAAATCACTGCTTTCAGTAATGCAGATCTTAAATCAGCAGCATTTGTATAACTTGATAATCAGAGAATCACAGACTCACAGAATGGTTTGGGTGGGAAGGGACCTTAGAGATCATCCAATTCCAACCCCTGCGATGGACAGGGACACCTTCCACTATCCCAGGCTGCTCCAAGCCCTGTCCAGCCTGGCCTTGGACACTTCCAGGGATCCAGGGGCAGCCCCAGCTTCTCCAGGCACCCTGTGCCAGGGTCTCACCAAAAATAACAACATAATGCTTGCAGATCTTCCAGTTTTGGTGATGCTTACAAATACTCCAATTTTGGATGAGCTGATAAAGTTTGGATAAAAAGAATGTCTTCCCATTGTATCCTACTGCTGGGCAGCCATGCCAGCAAAAAAACCAAATACTAGCAAAAACCTATGGAGCAAACAGCAATGTTTTACAGAAACTTTCTTTCAAAGCATAGTGGTGTATCATCCCTGTGGCACCACAGCACCTCAAACGTGTGTCACAAAACAGCAATCTCTCTTCTGAGCTCCAAAAATTTCCAACCGCCTACGGCAATACTCCAAATACTTGAGTTTTTTGTTATTTTTCTTCTTTCATGAAGTAAGTCGACTGCTCAGCTGTCTCATCCAGCAGCGTTTTATTCCAATCAGCCACTTTGGAAGCAAGGCAAAGGCAGGTCAGATCTTCATTATGACTAGATTTTGCTGATCTTTTATACACATCTGGTAAGAGACTCGGGGACAACACTGTTGTCATAAAAATTTACCTTGGGAGGATAAGTCTGCAAGCAGTTTCTTTGTTTTGGATGAAGTGCTCAGAGTAAGTCAGATAAGGCTGCTCTGTGAGCACTGGTTCTACGAGCATTTTAGCCCCTGAAGGGTTGTGATTTCCCAGATCCCCATCGTTTGCTCCCCAGTACACCCAGTTCCCACCCCTCCAGCTGCAGAAGGGCTGACTGGCTCACTGGTGCTCCCAAGGGAATGGATCAGCTGCCTTGTAGCTTTCCTGTGTGGAATGACTTACAAATATAAAGTGTGTGCTAAATGAATAAATAGGATACAGCAAACAGAAATGCCTGATAAATCGTGAACCATCATTTGCATCTCATCTCCAAGCAGAAGCAATTTTGGAACATTATCTGTGCTGGGAGATACGATATAATCTAAAGTCTTACATGGGGGAAAAACTATTCAAAACATATTTTCCAAATTCATTTAGAACCAGCATCAATCTGATCCAGTAAAACTTTTTTTTTCCTTCTTCCTTCCCCACCCTCTGTTGTGTGTGTGAATGGATCACCCTCCTCTAAAACACCTCCTAGAAAAGGAAAAATATTTGAGTAATGCGTGAATCTTGCCATAAAATAATTGAGCATTCAAGGCTAAGGTGGTTAATCAGACTTGATCAATACGGCCCACAGAACGTGTTGACTTGATCGATATGGAAAATATAATGCAAAATGCTATTATTTTTTCATATATGCACCCTGTATCAAGATTCTTAACTAACTTGTATCAAGAATCTTAACTAAATCCAAAATCTATTAAACCTAAATCTCGACTAAATCTCAGAAACATCCAAAATACAGAGATTTAGTTACTTCCAAAGAAAATGTGTCAAACCAGAATAAAACACAATAAAAAAGCCTCAGATCATGTGGTTTATGTAAAGTTCTTCAGTAACCTGCATGAGATTTACTAAAGTAAGGCCACAGTAAATAAATTTACAAGGACAAGCAATATCATACAAATCTCATGAAAAGTAAAAATGAGTTGTGCAGGAGTATAAAATGAAACTACAAATGCTAATAAAGGCTTTATGAATATCAAGTTTCCCACATATCCTCAGTGGACAAAAGTGGGACTTAATGACTCCAGCAAAAGGCACATTTTGATGCCACAATTACGTTTTTGATAGTTCCACCCTACGGAAATGGGAATGCTGGAACCCAGCACAGGCTTCCCTGCTGGACTTTTGTGAAATTAGATGCTGATTACACATATTCATTTTCTGGCTCAATAAGCTTCTTGCAGAGTGCTCAGGAACTGTGGTGACAAATCCATCACCTCACGGAGCGCACAGTGACAGCCCCACATCCCCACCTCGATACAACCTCGTACACGTTTAGAGCAGCCACTGACGAGGAAATCAATAAGATAATGTTCTGTACAGTCCTGGGTAGTGAGATGGAGAAAAGGGATATAAAAAATGATTTATCACATTCAATTTTATATCTTCCTTTGAAGCCTCAGCTTCCTGATGGCCACATCAGTGAAAGACACGTTAGAAGAGCTACTGAGTCACTGCAACTGAGTTGACTCATCCAGAGCGTGCATTACCTTTGTATTTGCCAGCAATTCAATGTGAAATTTGCAACTAAACCTGCAGCTCAGACTGCCAGCCCTACAGAACAATTGTAACATGACTGACTTTCCAATTAAGACTTCTTTAAATAAGCCTCATGAAACTCAATATGCAACCAGCCAATGAATCCAGACCCAACAGGCTGTTAACCTGAAACAATTTTCTCTAAAACAGGTAATTCTAAACTAATAAATGCAGCCCTGATGATTTCTGCCCTTTCCTGTAATAAAAACACACAAACTCAAAAGCTGCGTCAGAGTCAAGGGTAAAGAAGAACCTGGAACCAGATGTTACCATGGGAGCCTTAAGGAGCACTGACACAACGACCATAAAAGCAAGGACCTACTTAAAGAGCTTGGCAGAGAAAATCAAGGACCACCTCAGAGTGTGGCCTGAAGAAAGGCACAACAACCTCTGGGTTAAAATTGCAGTGATTTTTAATTTTGTTTTTAAAGCAACGATTCTAAAAAGAATTTAAGAGTACCCAGGTCTTATATCCAGGAAGAATAGGGAGGAAGAAAAAAAAACAGAAGAAATTATCACAGGACCTAGACTGACGATCTAATAACTAGACTTTTTTTGGCCAAGGGAGGTATTTGAAAGAATAGACAAAAATGGTCAAATGGGAGCAGTAAGACAATCCTTCATAAAGTCACTACAGGAAGCTAAAATCTGAAACTGAACTTCTCACACCCACGCCTCCAATGTTCTAAAACTGCTTTCCTTCACAAAATTCCATTCCATAAAGAATGAGACCTTTAGTATTTTCAGTAGTTTTCCTTCCTGTTCAAAAATATTTAATTGCACTTTCTTGCCATGCAATTCCTAAGTTTTATAGGTATTTTGCACAGGATGGTGCCTGGGGACAAAACCAAGTGATTGGTGAGAGCAAAGGACTAGAGGGGAGCCCAGGAGGAGGAGGATGTTACAGAAACTTAAAGACCCTTTGGCTTCCCTGTCCCAGCAGTCTTGTAGGAAAGGCTGCAGAAGACTTTTGAAGGATCTATCCCACTTCAAGGCAAATCAGCTTTAGCAACATCACTGCTAATGAAAAGGAAAGCTCATACAAGCATCTTAATTTATTCTTAGTTTCTGACCTAATTGGTTTCTAATTTCTCTGCAGATGAAAGTATGAATAAACCCACTATTTGATTATACACAAAACTCACACAGCTCAGTACAAACTGATATTCCAGGCTTCCCATCTCATTTCCATGAGAGATGTAAAAAAAAAGATATATGGATGTTTAATGTCTTTGCTGGCTCATCCAGCCTAAAGGGCTGGTGCTGGGTTATAGAAACAAAACAATCACAAAACAAAGACAAGAAATAAAAAGTACTGAAATCAACCAACCAAAAAAAAACCCAAAACACAAAAACCCACCAAAAACCCCACAAAAAAACCTCAAAGCACAAACCCCACAGCCAGCATCCCACACAGTCTCCTAGTAAGTCTAGTGAGAAAACTGCAGGGCCTATCACTTGAAAAAGGAACACAATTGTGTAACTTGATTGTATCAATTTTACTCTTGGACACTTTGAATTCAGTGAAAAAGCCTGAGAGGTGTGAAGAACAAATGCATTACTAATCGCTCATTAAAGATGTATAAAATATTATGCAGTGATCTGCTACTCTGAGCTCAAAATTTCAGGCTTCAGTTTCAAAGTGCTTAGTAACTTTTGTTCAGTGAAATTTAAACACCTGGGAAAGCTCTAGGATGATGATTACAATAATCATTTCCACTCCTGCAGCTTGTCTACTGCTAGAAGAAAGTTAATTTTTAAAGAGACCAAATCCCCTAAAGACCAGTACAGCTGCTGCAATTTTTACCTGTGTCAAAAACTGTCCTCCCCACCTTTTCTTTACCAAAAACCTAATGCTCCTTTCTACGCAATATTCAAAACAAACTAAAATATAGGTTTGTTTGAGAGATGGACTCACAAGATGGCCTTTGGGTAAAACAAAACCTGACAGACAACCAAGGTGGGAACACAGGAAAGCCCCCAACAAAGAGACTGAAATCTGTAGCAACAAAGTACCAACCAAAATACGAAAATAGAAGATAATGTTCCTAATTTCTTCTTATTGGCCAAGCAAAACAGCAAGGAAATAGAAACTTGTCTCCAGAGCTGTCTGCCACATGGGGAAGGGGACAGACGCAGCTCACAGCCCAGACTTTCTTCCTGTGTGTCCAAACACAAGCACAATTAAATTATCTTTCACAAATTCTTGAGAGCTGCAATAATGCCATTAAAAATATGCTGTGGATGAGAAGGGTTGTGTGTAAAGTGGCAGTGATTTCTGGCTGGAACTAAATGATGTGACCCTGATACATCCTGAACATATGAGCTGGAATGCTGTTGAATTCAGAAACTCCAAAATGAAGATATTTATTTGACAGTGAATTTATTCTCTATGTAAGTGGCTCATAAAGAAATGCTTCTTTTACAGAGCATGGACCATTATAAAATTAACTCACTGATCACAGTCAGCACCACACCAAGGATACACCTGCATGTTTCCAGCTACTCCAACAAGAATGTCAGCTGTGTCAGACAAGAACTGCTCAAATAAAAACCATTTACTTTTCCATAAAGGGTAAAAATACTACCACAAACTTTGCTAATCCACCATATTCAAACAGCCAACAATATCACACTGCACATACATGAAAGCACTGAGTCCCGCAGCTTAAAAATAAATAAAAACCATAAATATTACAGGCTATGGAAGCATTCAGAGAAATCTTATGTGGGGGAACATAGGAATGAAGCAGATTTAAAGACTATGGACTGAGAAGACATAAGAAAGAAGAAAAAGAATATGGATATATAGATAGAGATGTTAAAATAGATACAGATGTTGTGCCTCGTGCAGGCATTTCCCTCAAATTTCTGAGTCAACTTCCTTGTCAGAAAACGATAAAACTACCTGGCAATTAAAGTATTTCAAGCAGAGTGTAAAAGCTTAATCATTCCACACTAAGAGTGTAGATATGTGTAATTCTCTGGGAAAAAACTGAATACATTAATACACATCCCCTGGAAACAACTCCATACTCAGTAGCCATTCGGCACACTGGCTTCATTATGCTTCTACATGAACACCTTCCAAAGGAAGTATTTATTATTAGCATAAGCAGGTACAATACATTTTCATTAGTAGGGAGCCAAATGAAATGAATCAGAAAAGTTAATTCCTGTTGCAAATCTCATTCCTCCAAAACCCTTCTCTGAAAACTGAGAGATCAACTGTTTGCACAAGGAGATGAGGACTTAGACCAAGAAAGTGCACAGGTCTCAGCCTTGCCCAGTGGTGAGTCCATCCTGGAGCTGGCTGGAATTGGCTCCATGGACATGGGGAAGATTCCAGCAGCTTCTCACTGAACCCTGTAGCCCCCTCGCTACCAAAACCTGGCCATGCAAAACCAATACTTTCAGTTTATCCTTTTCCACACTACCAGTTTATGACGTGAAAATTAAGCTGTATTTCTTAGTTTAAAATGTTATGTGTAATCAATTTCATCTATTTTCATCTTTGAAACAAATTTATAAAGTAAAATACTCACATAAAGGTAAGTGTCAAGCCTACTTTGTTATGACTATGCTTTTTTTTTTGCTAAACACCCTTTTCTCACAAAGGAAGAGAGAATATTTGTGCAGATAGTTTCTTGTTCCACACTGACCCAAGAAACTGAATGAGAATGAAAATTCTAGTGCTGACTTCATTTAGGATATTAAAAAGACTTATTTTAAAAAATAGATATCTACAAAAGGGAAAAATTCTACTCAGTAGAGAAATATTCCTTGTGTATTCATCAAAGGTCATCTGCACAATATTGAATTAATCTGTGTTGAATATGCTAAGCACGAGTCACATACCCTTAATACCCTCATCATAAATTAATAAAAGTTTTGAAGTCTCACCAATGACTACTAAAGTACTACAGGAGTACAGAGAAATAGACTAAATAAGAGAGAAACTCCAGTACATTACAGGGAAAATATTAATTATCCCATTGAAAGAGACAAGTAGAAGAGGATATTTCTTCCAAACCTGAGCATTTGCTGTACATAATATTCAAGAACACCAACCACTGATGAGCTTGTGAGAAAAGATATTGAAAATTAATTTACCAAACAGGAAACTAAATATGGTAATTTAAACCATGTGCTTAAGGCAAAACTGCACCATTTTCTTAAAGCAAAACTGCATCTAAATTCCTCTGGCTGAAAACCAAGGTCTTCTTTAAAATAAATCAAAAGCTCAGATCTCTCTAGTTACAAACTACCGCATTTCATAAAACAGCCGAAGATCACTAAAAAGTCTACTTGGATCCATTATAAGGCACACAACCAAGGGAATCGATATTCCAAAGAAATTAACATAGGAAACAAAGAAGAAACAAATCAAAAATATCCACGCACCCATGCCCTGAATCCTCCGAACAGCAAATAAATCCGTCAGTCTCCAGTAATACGTATTGAAAAGCAATGGAACAGAAACTGCCACTGCTTCTCAGAACACAGATCATTAGAATTAGGTTAATTAACACCTCAAAGCAAAATCTTGTAATTAGGGTATTATTTTTGTAATTAGGATTATTTTCTATCCTTTCTAACTTTTGCAGACTGATGACACAGACAGCTAATGAAGTTAATGAAAAATAAGAAAGTGGGTAAGGTTTTCATATCACTCTGAAGAACGAAGCTAAGATGGATTGCAAACTTCCATATCTGAATTGCTCCCGACGTCATTGGAAACATACATATTTAATCACAGAGGTTGTGTATCTATTTTCTCTTTTCCCTGGCAAATCTGATCGATGACAGAAAATAAGCAACCCTGCTCCCTCCTTCCTCCCTGCTTCAGAAAGAGAGAAGACCCATTACTGCAGGGCTTTGTTCTTCCAGTAATTATTTTCCCAGTTTTATAACTCCTGGTGGACCTAAAGCATCTCATAGAGTTACTAAAGTTGGAAAAGACATTTAAGATCACCAAGTCCAACCATTAACCGAGGACAACCCTCATGTTCAGCACTAAACCACACCTTCAAGTGCCACATTCACACTTTTTGTGAACACTTCCAGGGATTGACCCCACTACCTTAACAACTCTTTCCATGAAGAAATTTTCCCTGATATCCAATCTAAACCTCCCCTGGCCCAGCCTGAGGCCGTTCCCTCTCCTCCTGTCTCTGTTCCCTGGCAGCAGAGCCCGACTCCCCCCGGCTGCCCCCTCCTGTCAGGGAGTTGTGCAGAGCCACAAGGTCCCCCTGAGCCTCCTTTTCTCCAGGCTGAGCCCCTTTCCCAGCTCCCTCAGCCGCTCCTGGTGCTCCAGACCCTTCCCCAGCTCTGTTTCCTTCCCTGGACACGCTCCAGCCCCTCAATGTCTGTCTTGTCATGAGGGGCCCAAACTGACCCCAAGGTTTAAGATGCCTTAACAGCGCCACACTTCAAGAATGCATCCAAATCTTCATCAAGGATTCTGGTAGCATTGAGTTGCCCATCACTCTAGGAGAACTATTCCAGCTTGTATTTATTTTACAGTTTATTTATAGTTTCTATGCACTTATTATTTCATTTTCAAGCCAGATTAAAAAAAAACTCCGCTACAAGACCACCTCTTGCTGATATACAAACATACACTGGCTAAGATCGTAACACCTCTTAACTTACTACAGTTACTACTTCTCCTGCAAATACCTACTCCAAAATCCCTGCTGAGGGTGTTTAGTGCTTGGATGTTTTACTTTCAGGGTGCGAATCCCCTATTTGAGTTTAGTTTAGATTAGAATCGTGAAATATTATTTACACTGTTAAGTGCCACCACAAATAGTGTCAAAATCTATACTGGCAGCAAATTTAAGACAATTTCTTTTTAATTGATAAGCCTTTGTAGAGATGAAGTGCATCCAAAGTCTTTAGGCTTCCATTAAAAGACAAAACCACAGTAATTCCCATAATTCTTCTCTGATCTCATTCCAATTTGTCAACAGCTTTTTTGAGAAGGGGGAATCCTTCCAGTAATAATCTCATTAACAAACACTATGTTACAGCAATAATAATGCCTAAATAAAATTTACTTTCCACCCAGCAGCTGATGCATTTAAGGATCATTTTATCATGTTATGACGAGCTCACATTCAGTTGGATATTTGAACAGCTATTTTGAAGTTGCTGCTTAACAAACCATACCCAGACCCTGCTCATACAGCATAAAGTATGTGACTAAAATTCTTTATTTTAGTACATTTGATTCACATTTAGTGATATGACAAACATTTTTTTTCCAGTTGTCTCCCTGTTAAAGCCCTACATTTGAATGACAAAAATATCCTCAACTTAGAACCATTCCAGTTACATAAACTACTATATTAGCACTTGTATCTGCTGCAGTAATTCTGAAGTCTTTAATTTAACCACTGGAAGAAAAAAAATGTGTCAAACACTTTCAGTAAATTAAACTTTATGATATCAACAAGAATTTCCTTATCAGCCAAAATGAAAATCCATTTCTTGTTTTGTATCAATGCCACTGCCTTTTAACTGCGCAATCACCTTTTACAACATGAGGTGATATACTTACCCTGCTTTAATTAGCATTTTTAACATAAAAGAAGACGAATATAATTTGCTAATATATTTGTTGACCCTGAGAAATTTTGGAAGTGACAGGTAGTTCACAAGATATTCTGAAAAAAACCCCAAAACATAGAACTGCTTTACAAGCAAACTGGGGAAAAATCATCTAAAAATGCAACTGAAGCCAATTTTCCCTCAAAACCTTTAGATGTTCCCCTTCTACAGGGATGACCCAAATTAAATCAACAGGATTGTTAGGAACCTGCTGAGCTGTGGATTTGGGGACATGAAAAAGGCTCATCTCAGTTTCACCAGGTCTCTCTATACATCTTCAAGGACACAAGCAGAAGAAAAACAGTTCAATAATTAGTTTGATCTTCTTGATTAGAGTTTGGAAATCCCAGGCACAAACATTTTCTGAAAAGTCTTCCATGAAAGCTGCCAGAAAACCATCTGCAAGAATAGAACTGGGTTGGAAAGCTGTCTAGACAAGTTCCAAACATACTATTTCAGGATACAGGATGGAGACAGTATCAGGACATTCCTGGGCTCCAGCAATGAAACTGCTTGCACTAACTCTTCCCTACACTTACAGGAGTCAGCCAGGCTGGACAGGGCCTGGAGTAGCCTGGGATAGTGGAAGGTGTTCCTGCCCATGGCAGGGGATTGGAAAAAAGTGATTTTTCAGGTCCCTTCCAACCAAACCATTCTGTGAAGAAAATGATTCTGTCTATATCACATAAAGAAAAAAACACTTTCTGGTAACCCTGAGCCACTAACAATTGCCTAATGATGAAGAAAATTGAAGAGTTATCCAACGCGTGGAAAGTCTAGCATTTAATACAAAGAATTACAAATTAGAGCATTAGGTTCATTTTAGCCAGGAGCTTTTTCAGTCACAGCTGGCTGCACACCTCAGACACTCCCAGCACAATCTGCATTTCCAGCTACAAGACACCAGGACAAATTATCTCACCATCTTCCCACACTGGCTTGTGCAGCAGAAGAGGAGAAAAAGCAGCCATCAGATTGCATTGCTGTGAGTGAAGAACCATTATTCCATAAATGCAGAACACGGGAGCAATGGATAAGACCTAAAGCCCTCCGAGTCCTCATTCTCCCCCCTGCAAACGCCAACCTGCACACAGCTGAACTCCAAAGTACAAACACATCCATCAACACCTCTACCAGTAAATAAAATGGGAGGCACCTGACAAGGTCCAGACCTTACAGGACACTGCCTACCATAAATACCCTGCAGCTTTCAAGCACGGGAGAGTAAAAACAGAAAAGACAAAATGCAGCAAAAGGTTCTCCTAGACAGCACAAAGTCTCCCTGCTGAGAAGATCCCAACTGGAGCAGGCAGAGAGGCACGGATGTTACTGAATCAAACGGCAAAGAAGAAACAGGGATGGCCAGAGGGCAGCGGATGCTTCTTGAAGAACCTAATGGCTGAAAAAACAGGCTGAAGTAAAAAGCCAGCTGGTAGTTTTCAGTTCAGAAATTATTTTAAGCAATACATTGCACAAACCGAGGACAAGAGGAAACGGCCTCAGGTTGTGCCAGGGGAGGTTTAGATTGGATATCAAGGAAAATTTCTTCACTGAAAGGGTGGTCAAGCACCAGAACAGGCTGCCCAGGGCAGTGATGGAGTGCCCATCCCTCCTGTGGATGTGGCACTTGGGGACATGGGTCAGGGGTGGCCCTGGCAGTGCTGGGGGAACGCTTGCACTCAATGATCCGAGAGGGTTTCTCCAACTGAAACGATTCTATGATTCTATAATGCTGCAGAAGGAAAGGAGGATTCTCTTCCTATTCAACACAACAACTGCATAAAAATGTTTAAAGTTCAGTTTCAGAGAGAAAAGTTCCATGTTCCTTTCCTGATATGACTTGACTTTGTCTCCCCAACACGAGCAGCCATGACCTAACCCATGCCAGGGAAGGCTGGGGCACAGTCCAACCTCCCACAGTCCCAGAAACACTCCAGACTTGGGACTATTCTGGCAGAAGGAGCTTAAACAAAAATTAGTTTCACTATTGGGAGAATAGTCCTGTTGAGGTAGAAAAAAATTAAATAATACTGACCTAATACTGACCTTATTATACAATTGAATTGGGCTTGAATCATCAAAAAATAAACCCTTATAATTCATTTTCCCTTAGGTCTGTCTTGAAGGTGACTTCAGCTGAATCCAGCTATCTAAAATAAAGAAATTGCTGGAGAATTCAGCGCAGATACTAAAAGAAGTGCAACAGGTATCAGGCATCAAGTTTTTCCCAAACTTGTTTGAAACATGCAAAGACATTCACCAGCCCTCCAAAAGTAAAGTTGTGCTTCAAATGCAGCTGACAAGATTAATAAATAATGTATTTCCCGTGGAAAACAGCACACCAGATTTAGGGTTCAAATACAATAAAACCAGCATTCACCAAATGTAAATAATACTCCAGTGAACTGGAATGCTTGGAAATATGGTTGTATTTCTTAGGGTAATATAGAAATTAGTCCATTTTCAAAGCACACTGCACAAGGGATTGCATTAGTCCCAAGTTCATGAATAATAACATCAGCCAAGATTATTATGATTTTCTAAATAAACTGCACGAAATAAAACTATCTGGAATTTTATCTAACAACTTATTTATTTCATAGGTATAGGCACTTGATTTTACTGAGTGAGGCTATTATTTAAAAAAATGCAAAATCATGAATCAATTATTTTTGTCTGCCTTATGAAACACTGTTGCTTCCTTTAAGATGCTGTAACTGGTATCTTAAATTTATTGGGAAAAAACCCACAACACATGCCCTGCAATTCAGAACTGTCTCTTCCCAGCAAATCTAGAAGGACAAAAACGTGTCATACTGAAGGAAAACAGAATCAGTCATGAACAATCTGCAACAAGAACGCTCACCATTATTTGTGCTGTTGTTAAAACTCTGCAGTAATAAATAACAGTCCAAAAACGTAAAGATCCTAAAAGGCACAACTGCTGCATGGCTCTGGTAATAAAGGCACAGCTGTAAAACGGCCACACAGCCATTTAAAATTCCTAGGCAAAACTAATGAAAAGAACCACAGATTGACATTAGAAAATTTAAATCTCAGCAAAAGGGCAAATCTCATCTTCAAAAACTCGACACAGCTCCTTCATCTTTTCATCCATGTGTACATATATGATTATTTTTTGGTGTTTTTCCAGAAACAATTGCGTGGATGGTGCTGGTTTAGAGTTGGAATTTGTTTTTTTTCTTTTCTCTTCCTTTCATATATAGCTTGTGTTCATAACCTATTTAATTAGCACTCAAAACCACCAGAAACAAAAAAATATCCCCTGACTCCTTAGGGACAACTTCCAAAAGTCTTATTTTTGAGCTATACATAAAATATCGTGTAATTGCAGTTAAAACCTTCCTAAAAATGTAATTCTTTTTTCTTAGGAAAACCACCCACAGTCTAAGAAATAAAATTGAAATCCACTTGGTTACTATGCAGGAAGGTGAGAGTAATAGGCAGCAACGCTTGAGAATATGTTTTACTTATATATTTCCTTATAAAAATGCCATAGAATCAAAAATTATAACACTTACAGTAAAAAAAAAAAAAAGGTCAGAAAACAAAAGCAGCAATAAATACAATTATCTTATGCTTTTAACTAACTGTGACACTAAAGCCACAGAAAAGAAACACATTCCAATTAGTAATTTCAACACTGTGGAGAAAAGAAATTCTAATAATTTTTTCCAGCATGTATTTCTTAGAAAATCTCAGTAATGGCAAGTCAGTAACAGATGTGACAGGCCCTACCTGCTGCTCTTCCAACATGACAACAAGCACTGGGAACAGGGTACCCCAGCAAGCTCCAATCCTCTCACATCTCTGACAGCCACACTAAGTTTTAATTAGTTTGCTAGTTCAGGGCTTCCTAGAATAAATGCAGTTCTGTCATTTCTAATGCGTTCCCATGATCAGTTAATGGATTTTCAGAGGGGTTTTTTTTGCCTCCAGCTCAGACAACCTTCTTGTCTTATAATTTCTTCTAAATCAGTTCCTAGGTTATCCATATTTTCTCATCTGGAACTCTAATGAGCTTGTCTAAAATTCACTTTTAATGCACCATTCTCTTCCCCTGACTCACTGAGGTGTTCTTTTTCAAACCCACACCACATTTCTGCATTGCTCTCCAAAGTATCAGTAGAAACCAGTGGATGTGCCATCATCTGGAAGTCTGTCAGTCATGTGCTTATACATACACTGAGTTCAGAGTCTAAGTTCACAGATAAAAAGGACTAAATTGGCATTTTTGGAGCCCTAAAACTTCTCTACAACAATTTCCAGTTTTTCTAGCCTTGTCCAAAATCATACATAGCTTGGAGAACAAGAGGGTGCTCTGACTATTCAAATGCGAATGCCAAAATAAAGCATGAATTTGTCCTGGTGGTGCTGGAAATCACATGATCAGGCAAATTCTGGCTGCAAGGGACTCAGGATTTCATCTGCTCCAAACTGTTGGCCAAAACTCCTCTACAACTCCCTGAAAGAAGGTTGTGGCAAGGTGGGGATTGGCCTCTTCCCCCAGACAACCAGCAAGAGAATGAGAGGACGTGGCCTTGAGCTGTGCCAGCGGAGATTCAGGTTGGACATCAGAAGGAATTCATTCACTGAAAGGGTTGTCAGGCATTGGATCTGCCCAGGGAGGTTTGGAGTCCCCATCCCTGGAGGTGTCTAAGGAAGGACTGGACGTGGCACTCAGTGCTCTGGGCTGGTGACAAGGTGGGGATGGGTCACAGGTTGGACCCGATGATCTTGGAGGGCTTTTCCAACCTGAATTACTCTATGGAAGTAGGACTGCCTTCAAAGGTTGCTCAGGAACTTTTGCACCAAAGTTCTGCTGCCTTTTGGGGCCATCAAATCTCTCTCTTCTATTCAGTGACCTATTTCAATGACTCACAGAAGAACTTCCCAGCTCTGTGATCTCCCTGAGTTAAGCAGCTCATTTGAATCCACAAGTGGACTTCAGAGCTCAAACTGAATGGGATTAAAAACCCATTTATTTATTTATTTATTTATTTATTTATTTGCCAAGATAAAGTTTCAAATTAGATGTTCTCTCTCTCTCTCTCTCAGGAAGGAAATTGCTTTGAAACTTTTTAAGGAGATCCCAATCTTTGCCTGTGGAACGTGCACGTGGCATCTTGTGGAGGCTGCCGCCGCACAGGCAGATTGTGATCGAAGCCCCAGCAGAGGTAAACGAGAGACTATTCCTGACTTGACCAGACGGCAAATGCAATTTCGGGCAGAAAAAAATAAAAAGTCTTTAAAACTGGGATGATCGTTAACTTATCTGAGAAGAACAGAAAGAGCAGCTGAATAACTTCAGCTAAAAATGCAACAGATAAACACAATCTGAAGGTAACACATTTTTCATCACTTGGAGCTTCCGTGATTATGTTTGTGTGGCTCATACAAAACACGTTTTAGTCAAACATACTCCATTGGAATCAAAGTAGAGGGAAATAAGTAAAACTACTTATTTCCCTAATATAAGAAATTAAATTACACGTCCAAAAGGGGGGTTTTATTTATTCATATTATCTAGAAACCTATGAGAAGAATAAATCAGAATGGAAATATTCATAAAAGTTGAATAAAAGAATAGCCTAACATTTCTTTACCCTCTCTTGACAGCACTTTATTTTCTCTACTCCCCTTGACAGACTGCTAAAATAGAAATACATTCTTCCTCATCAAAATACAATCTTGGGAGCATGAGTTTTTATCACTGAAGAGTCCTGTAGCTCACCTTGTAATTTCTTGATTTACATTTGCTCAAGTGTGCTATCAAACAAAGGTGTAACCCCAGCACCTGGTGAAACTATGAAGCTATAATGGTACTTTCCCTTCTGGGCTGATGTTTCCTGTTCTCTGGGCAAAGCAGTGGAAAATAAAGCTAAAGGAAAACAGGAAATTCCCTCACAGAGGACCCAGTAACTTGGGTTTCACATCAGAGTTTGGTGCACAGAAGCTTCACTTGCTGTGCCAACACCAGTACCAGAATAACAGAGAGCCGGTAACCTCATCTTCAGTTGGTTTCACAGTGAATTCAGAATGTTAGTCTGTCTTTCATACCAAGAACAAAATTATCGAGGTTTATAATGAAAGTTAATTACCATGTTATTACCAGCTATGTGGAATGAAAGAACTCTCTGCCTTGAGTCTGTAAAGTTGCGTACATGGTTAGAGACTTTCATGTCCAGAATAGTTTTATTTTCAAAAACAAAGAAAGACATCTAGATGACATTTCTTTGGAAAGTGACTCACTGAAAGAGCAGAGGAATCATACAGAGACATCATTTTGGGGGAATTAAAGTAGCTTTCCATTATTAACAGCAACACGGAAACAGAAAGGCACCAGGCCTCTACATTCACTCTTAATAATGGCAGGACAAAATGAAACAGGTTTTAATAGCTTTTGTAATTTGGATGGTTGGTTTTGTTTGTTTTTATTTTGAACCTGTCTTTCAAGGTGAAATAACAAACCAGGAGCATGTGCTCAGTCAGATCCCTATCTCAGATTGACTCTTTCACAACTTTCCAAATTGCTTTATAAGACAGACATAAGTAAATAGTTATTGCTACTGTATTCCTGCTCATATTTTGAGACTGTAAATTATTTAGAACAAGAGCCTCTAAACATGTTTGAACAGAGCTTTCCAACAGAGATCACAAACAAAAACTGCTCATGTTTTTATTATCAAACACTATTAAGATAATTATGTAAAAAGAGTAAATACAGCATCAGGCTGAAGGAAGAAACAAACCAAACCAAAGATACCTGCCTGGGTAACAAGTGGTTCCAACAGTCTCTCTACTGTGAGAGTCCTGATTTCCAAACTTTTGGGGTCCCATTTCAAAATGATAGGTGACGTTGCAGAAGTCATACTCCCTGGAACAGGCAAAATGACACAACATGAAAATTATTAGTGCAAGATCCACATGCTGCATATCATTTATTTAAAGAATAAATATATATGTCCACATATAAAATACTCCTCCATAATCTCACTAGCGTTCCTCTACTCCCAGGAACTCCCAGGTGTACCACTGCCACATCCAATGGGTGCTTAGATGTTTATATTCAGAACTCTTTTTACTCCTGTACCTCCAACACCACAGCAGATGGATGTGTCCTGAAGGAATCACATCCCATGGAGGGAACAGGCAGGACCAGGTGTATCCTGAAGGACTCCATCCCACAGGGAGAACCCAAACTGGAGCAGGGGAGAAGTGCACGGAAGGAGCAGGAGTATTAAGAACTTACAACGCCCATATCCCCCCGCATCACTCAGAGTGGGAGAGGCAAGGAAGCAGAATACTCAGAAATGGAATATAACAAATTCAACAACTCTGTTGAGATTTTTGAATCAAACTTCCCCACAGTATTCAGCATTTCTTAACTTCCATCAAGAAGAGCAGTACTTATTTAAAACCTGAACGAGACCACCTTAGGCTTAAAAGCTTAAACAAAGCACAAAATGAAGACAACAGCAAATTGCTGTCATTGTATTTGCCATTGCAGGTTTTCATGCAATTTTCTAGATGGTTGACTTCATTTTTGAAATTCCACACACAGAGAAGTCCGGCTGTCAGGTTGTAAGAGACATCCAATGCACCTCACTGAGATGGACAGCGATTTAAGTATTTGGTTACAAGAAAAGCCACAAATAAACTAACTTGTCCACTAAACACAAGAAGACAGAAAAATCTAATGAAAAAAATGTTAATTTTAAATAATTATACTTTAAATATTTCCCTTCATTTTAAAATTAAAATGAAAAATTAGAAGTCCCGTATACCATGAGAACACTTAACAGGTAAAAATAAACCAGTACTATCATATTGGACATTGTGTGAGGTTCAAGTCAAGCCCCTCTGACAATATCCCAAAAGTTTTAAATTGTCTTTTCCAGAAAACAATTTTAGTATTTTTAACTTAGTAACTTTAGTACTTTAATTTAGTATTTTTAACCAATAAGCTAATTTCAGTAATGAAATTTACAAATAAATGAATGAATCACCACCGCAATTAAGGGAACAAAATTGAAAGAAATTCAGCTATTGCCCCTTGAATCACAATCCACTTCATGAAGCACAATTTAGTAAGGTAGTTACTCAGGATTTAGAAGCATTATCCAGTATATACAAAATAAATTCTACTGCTCTACTCAGGAGAATGTCTTGAGTAATCACTATCAATCAATATAAACAGGCTGGTGAGTCTCTGCAAAATTCATTCACAGGTTGCAAAAGATTCTCACTGGGTTAAAATACTTGCTCAAAAACAGAGACATATCAGAACTCCCTAATCAACGTATTTATAAATCACATCTAAAACCATCATTAGCCTCCTCTCTCTTGCAAACATTCGGTAACAGAATTATCAGACAATATCTAGCGAGTGCTAAAATCACTATTATTTAGTTTCCACTCTTCCACAAAAACCCATTAGGTTTCATGTTTTACAGTGCTGAAAACACCCAGACGTGATTAAAGAAAACTGTGAGGCAGTTTCTGGTTGCTGTAAACATGGTTGATGTGGGAGCCATCATTTTTCCGACAGACAATATTTAATTATCTTTCAGAGCCTGTTTCTCTTTTATATAAAGTTGGTTGCCACTCCAGCTGGCTTCTGGAATTCAAAAAATAAGTCTGAAGTAGACAATTATTCTAATTGGTTAATTATGACTTATGATACTTTCAAATGTGTCCCAGAGCCTTTCTTTTCACTAAGCACACTTTTCCTCACTAACTATTAACGTGAGTATTCAAATATACACTTGTCATATTTCAACCATAATTTCAAAGCTGTACCATAGTCCAGAGCCTACAAAAGCAAGTTAATTTCAGTGGATGGCAGTCATGCAGGTGATACTAAAAATAACCCGGATGATCAGATGTTACAACCAGAATATGGCCTCAGGTTCAACCCTTACAAAAAAATAAAACAAATATCCTTCCGAACTCAATAGGAAAGGGTGAGCAGGGCTTTCAAATATAAAAAGGCACACGCAAGAAAAAACCTTATTAAAAATTTATGACCGTTTTTCATTCCGAGTCAAATCTACACCACAACAGCAAATCAGTAAAAAAAAAAAAAA